>JAGFPH010007188.1:32923-47562 GCA_018207615.1 Philaenus spumarius | reverse complement strand
AGATTAGTTATAATCTGTAAGTTGTAGCTCATATACCACTGAGGATGACGACTTTGTCGTTGAAACGCGTTTGGTAATAAACGTATAAGAGTGAGAACAGTGTTATTTTTATTTTTTTTTAAATATAAATTCCTTCTCACCCGTCAAGC
The DNA here is from genome assembly GCA_018207615.1 of Philaenus spumarius. Classification (NCBI taxonomy): domain Eukaryota; kingdom Metazoa; phylum Arthropoda; class Insecta; order Hemiptera; family Aphrophoridae; genus Philaenus; species Philaenus spumarius. The sequence continues at coordinate 47,413 of JAGFPH010007188.1, read as the reverse complement.
TCAAAGTGTATTTTATAATAATCTCTGCTGACTCTTTGTGATTTAACCCAAAATCTTACACTGGGATTATGGGTACCGCAAAAATACAAAATAATTTTCTTCTTATTAGATACAAAACAGTTTTTATATAAATATAGCAATAACTTAATTTAGTTTTATTAGAGATAGTTTGAACATGTGTACATTATAATCCAGTTGAGTTGAATCTTTTAAAATGCTAGCGTAGTCCTAACTACTATGTTCGAAGACGCGTTTCGGTGATACAACATTTTTTTTAACATGTTGTTCTAATTAGTAGTAACGTAATAATTAACATTTTTATCTACAAAACCCACTGTTATGATCATTTTACATAGTAATCATATATAGTATTAATCAGAAATGTTTAGTTAATAGTTAACATAATTTTTCTGTAAAAATATTGTAGTGTGCACCAATAACACCAAATGTTAAAATAACAATGTTTAAATGACAGAAATAATAGTTTTAATTTGTAACAAAATTTCTTAATATTTTAATTTTTAAATCACAATACAATTTTAAATAATGCACAATATTAAATTTACATTTTGAACAACTTCTATAGGCGCAACACGTCTAAAAATTGCGGGCGGTGAATCGGATGTTACCGTCACGCTTTTTCCGTCAAACTCTATTCCGTCACCATTTACTATTTGTTATAATACTATATATATCTATCGTTTGTATATGGCAGAGTGTGTAGTTTACTTGGTACCTCTGAAATGGACATTTTACTTCCTTATTTTGTAAGTTGTGTTACAATAGTTTACTTGGTAATACTTCTGAAATGGACATTGTGCTTCTACATTTTGTAAGTTGTGTTAAAATAGTTTACTTGTTAAAACCTCTGAAATGGACATTCTGCGTATTCATTTCGTAAGTTGTGTTAAAATAGTTTTCTTTGTAAAAACTCTGAAATTGACATTGTAATTCCTCATTTTGTAAGTTGTTTTAAAATAGTTTACTTGGTATTATCTCTGAAATGGACATTGTGCTTCCTCATTTCATAAATTGTGTTTTTATTCAATATTTTCTATACTTTTGAAGTGTAAATCAGAATATCGCCATAGACGTTTGCACTTCTCCTGTGTGGTTTTAAGCACACCTGGATTTTTTTAAGATACACTTTGAACTGACAACAATAAATAATGCAGACAATGTTTTTGAATTTCCTAAAAAGGGATTTCCTTTCGGCAACATTCTGGCCGTAAGAATACAAGGTCTGTTTAAATACAACCCTCTAAATGCAATGTAGAGTGCGCCGACTGAATGACTCCACTTTAATTGCCAGTTTTGCATACTCGCCAGATAGAAAAGCTGACCTTTTATTACCTCAACTTTCTGCGTACATTTCCATTTGTAATTTAGTCGTAATAGTATTTCCACAAGTTTTTGTTTCGATCAGTTTCAAAAAAATTTTGTTAGTTTATTAGCGAATTTCCATAGGAAAAATGAGCTATTGCAGTGAGACCCAAGGTCGTTAGTAGCAAATGAGCACGGATCAAGGTCCCCAGAACACGTTTTGGGGTGTCATTAAAAATCATATATATATATGTGCATATGCGTTCGCACTCTAGCGGCAGCATTTTAAGACCGATTTGGTTCAAATTTGGTACACATGCTGGTTGTCTACATCGCTCGGAAAAGTTCGTTAGCCAAAATCCAACAAACGGAATCACGTTTCTTGACTGGAAGTAACTATTTTTTTAGATTTTTCCTACGATAATGATTTTTTTAAAGAGTTTTTTCTAAAAATATAAATGTAGGATGTTATTCTGCACATTTTTTTACGCGACCTTATAGCTCGCTTGGTTTCCCCAAAATCGATCAAAACGTGAAATATCGTAGAAGTACCCGCTTCAAAGCCATGTGGTGGATTCTACCGTGGGGATGGCGTGCGAAGCACGCAATACATTGTGTATTGAAGATACTCCCAATACGGGAGTTGGCGTGCGAAGCACGCAATGTTTTGTGTGTTGAAGTTACTCCCAATACGAAGTTGGCGTGCGAACCATTTTGCAGCTATTCAGCACCGTCGTGAATAGACCTATTTCCCAAATTTTTGATTGAAATCCTAAAACATAGATCTATAAATTTAATTTTGGAAATTTGCTCAACTCACGTCAGCGGTTCAGCTGCGTGGTCGAATTAAGTCTTATTTAAATGTTACTCAACGTACACTCGCTTTTATACTAGTTGATTAGTGCACAGGAAACATTGTTTGTGGTACACACTCTAGAGTGGTAAATGTTTAAACATATACATATGGGTAAATGTTTATACACATGGGGAAACACGAACACAAACTATTATTACTATGCAGCTCTATATTATAGCTTCAGTACATTTAATACTTAACCACCTCCTTGTTAGTTGCCTTCTTATGACTACAATATTACCTTAATAAAGCAAACAGTAAACTTACTATAGATGGTGTGACAGACATAGGTGCGGGTGTGTTTAGCAAGGAACCCAATCAGTTTAACAGTAATCTCATAATGTCTCACCTGGAATCAAATAAAAATATGAGTTGTATTTCCAGTGACAAAAAAACCTTACAAAAGAGTAATAAACTAAAATTTAGATTATTTTGCCTACAACAATAATTGTTTGAGTACTCAAGTTGCAAAAATAGTTAATTCCAGATTTCAAAATTTACGGTAATTAAAAAACGCTTTAAAAGTATCTTAACTCAGATATAAGATTGGAATTTGTTTTTAAATGTTTATAAATCGTATTTTGCTCTGTCAAAGCCTATATAATCACCATGTTCATGTTTAATAAAATATTTTGGATTTAATCAGTTTTGCTAATGTAAACAGAAATAACAGCTTTTGCATCTGCATTAGAGGCCATTTTTGTTCACCTCAAGGAGCAAAACCTGTTAAAAGCAGGAAATCTAAGTCAGATATTATTATAACACATATTTTAATTAATTGTAAAAAAACAATAATTTTTAATATGACATATTTAGAGTTTTTTATTTTATTTACAGACTTATACAAGTTAGTATTAAAATGTGAAAGTTTATTAACACGTAATTTTAATGAAAATTCAAAAAAATGTTTTTATAATCTTTGCTTTAATCAAAATTATTATGGATCAGTTATTTTAATTTTGTAAGTATATAATTTCTAATTTATATTTATTAAATAAAAAATCACATAAAAATATTAACAAACCCTTATTTCGGCTGCCATTTAAAAAAAAAGATAAGACAAGAGTTTAGGTCCACAAAATGTTTTCCTTTAAAAGCACTTTGATTTAGTACTTGACAAATTTGGTAGATGCCCAAAGGACCTACTAAATCTGCATTGCAGTGTTTATAAATGTATTAATATGACCTTTATCATTTCCCCGAATGAAGCATTGTACGCACTGATCATGCACAGCACGGCAGTGCACCAACCTGCATCAATCTGCAAACCAGCAGACTTCCGCTCACTTGTAAAGCACTAACCAGCACCAGCAGTTTATTTGGTGGTATGCGCGCGCATCTCCCCACCTAATGGTACGTTTTTGTGACTGAAAACACACCTGGCCTTGTTTACGGACCGTCGTCAATCTGCTGGACGCTGCATGAAGAGGTAGCGCGCTCTCGACCGGCACAGCGGAGACCTGCCATGCGCTGCACAGTGCACAGCACAGCAAGTTCCGAATTCTCTTCCGACCTTCCGCTTCCACTTGGTTGCAAGACAAGTGGACGCTACTACATTGAAATACGTGGGAACAGATTTTGTTTTTTACAGGGCATGGCACGGATGCGCAGGACAAGTGCGCGCCGTGCTTAAAATCGGAAGCAACGTTTTTAAAACGTTAAATTCTGACAGTAAAATCATTCAGTGTTGCAAAATAAAATTCCCTGGATACTAGACAATTTGCATCGCCATCTTCAATTGGGACAGTTAAAAAAATGTTTACTTTCAAAAATACTTTGAAATAGTGAAACACTCTGCTTACGTTTATATTAAAAAGTACTTCAAAGCTACTCTCTTATAAATATTCCTTTTGAACAGGGTAATATTGGAAGAAAAACATTTTGCTTAGATCTTTTGCACGTGAAATTGTGTTATTTTAGTTAACACAAAGTGTTCAAACTCATTTCTTTATTTGGTACACATACTGAGCAGGTTGTACTCTGAATACACTGGGGATGTTTTCACAATAAAACCTGCACTTTATTTAGTTTAGTAATTTATGAAAATAGCAATTAAACAAGTTTAATCGGCAAAAGTAACAAAAATGTTCCAAGTTTGAAGGTCACATAAAAGTTTCCAGTTAGCTTTAGCTATGGAAGCTTGTATGGATCTTATAAAAGTAGGACCCCAAAATTTCCCAAAGTTATTATTAATTAATCATACATTTAGTAACAACTTAAAAAAGGCATAGCAAGCATGACATTAAAAACTGTAAGCAAGGGATAGCATATTTTTGAACGTTATATTATTAGCGAATTTCCATAGGAAAAATAAACTATTGCAGTGGCCCTTATGGTGAGACCCAAGGTCAGGAGTAGCAAATGAGCACCGATCAAGGTCCCCAGAACACGTTTTGGGGTGTCATTAAAAATCATATATAAATGTATATAGTATATATTTGTTCGCACTCTAGTGGCCGCATTTTAAGTCCGATTTGGTTCAAATTTGGTACACATGTTGGTTGGCTACGTCGCTCGGACGAGTTCGTTAGCCAAAAAAATCCAACAAACGGAAGCACGTTTTTTGACCGGAAGTAATTATTTTTATAGATTTTTCCTACGAGAATAAATTTTGTTTAGAGTTTTTTCTAAAAATGTAAATGTAGGATGTTATTCTGCACATTTTGTTTTTTACGCGACCTTATAGCTCGCTTGGTTCCCCCAAAATAGATAAAAATACCATAAAAGTACCCGGTTCAAAGCCATGTGGTGGATCTTACCGTGGGGTTGGCGTGCGAAGCACGCAATGCATTGCGTACTGAAGATACTTCCAATGCGGGGATTGGCGTACGAAGCACGCAATGTTTTGTGTATTGAAGATACTCCCATACGCGGAATGGCGTGCGAAGGACGCAATGCTTTGTGTATTGAAGATACTCCCACTATGCGGAATTGCGTGCGAACAATTTTGCAGCTGTTCAGCACCGTCGTGAATAGACCTATTTCCCAAATTGTTGGTCGAAACCCTTAAACATAGGAATATAAACTTAGTTTTTAAAATTTGCTCAACTCACGTCAGCGGTTCAGCTGCGTGGTCGAATTATTTATATACAGGGTTGGTGAAAAGTCTGAGAACGGCTTAATATTACGTGTATAAGAAAAATTTTTCAGTAATTGTAAATTTGAGGAACCAACTATGTAAAAATATTAATTTATTAAGATGTTAAAAAAATGTATCCTCCATCTTGAATGTGACTTTGTTATTTTTTTAAATGTTAATATGGACATGTTATACACCATTTCCATGTAGAATGTCAAGAGAAAACCAACGGTGAAAGTTGCACCTCCATATCATTAACTGATTAAAAATGGTGGCCAAAAACCAAAATGAAAGAGCAAATAACATCTATTAACATCAATTCAATTTACTTATTAAGAATCTATTAATGATTGTGCTACAAATCTAAATAGATTTTAGCAGCCAACTCTAAGTATAATAGCCTACATATAGAACTAACAACGTAATAAGCCACTTCAAACCTATACACCACTTCTGCCGAAGAGGGATAGTGCATGCATTTCCTGCAGTTTAAAACAATATTGTATTGAGTACTATCCTCTATCAGTATGGTTTACAATTCCCATTGTCTATTTCAATCAATTCTACAGTTTATCTTTCGAGATGATTGTTTCAATATTGTTATGCAATTTATTGTTGGCTCATATTAAACGTGAAGAAATTATAGAAAATCTTAAGGAAATATTAGAAAGATCATAGGAAAACACGAAGACAATTAATTATGCATTGTATAATTTGGTAAGTTTGTTATTTTATATAACACTAGGGGAGACCCCTGCGTGCTCCGAACGCCAACCCCGTTGAAACCTCCTATACACATAATCATGTTAGCCTATGTTTTCTTTATAATAAAGGTGTAGGATTAACAATAACCCCAATCATATTATATTAGCATCATATTTATGGCGGTCCGTTTCTAAAAAAAAAAACATGTATCGGGGGTCGGTGTTTTACTCTAGGATATTCTAGAATAATAAATCAATTAAGTATTATAAATACACTAGGGGAGACCCCTGCGTGCTCCGAACGCCAACCCCGTTGAAACCTTCTATACACATAATCATGTTAGCCTATGTTTTCTTTATAATAAAGGTGTAGGATTAACAATAACCCCAATCATATTATATTAGCATCATATTTATGGCGGTCCGTTTCTAAAAAAAATCATGTATCGGGGGTCGGTGTTTTACTCTAGGATATTCTAGAATAATAAATGAATTAAGTATTATAAATACACTAGGGGAGACCCCTGCGTGCTCCACAAGCCAACCCCCAATGGAACCTTCTAAAAACATATGTTATGTTTTATTTATAGTAAAGGTGTAGGATTAATAATAACCTCAAAACTAAGATGGTAAATAACGTTACATGTTCAAAACAAATTATTTCGTATATTTTATAACAGCAGTTATAATAAAGGTTAAAAGAACCAGCAAGGCTCAGGTCTAAACTTCAATAAAAAACAAACCTTAAAGTTAGAAATACAAATAGTTGTTTCAAAGAGTGAAATCAGGTGTTAATGGAAAGATAAGACCATAAAACTGTTTTATCTGTTATTTTATTCAATTAATTGCTATGGTAACTCATTAGTCTAGGCCTAACCTAGGATTTTTTCCGACTAAATTTACAAATATTGAAATAGAAAATGTTTTTTTTTAAATGAATTATAGCCTATTTTACTCCGAGATAGTGAAGCGTTTTATTAGTAAAACTATTTTTCCAATCGGTTCAGTAGTTCCAGAGATTACCTCTTTACAATTTTACCTCTTTATAAAATTAGTACTGTATAGGTAAAAAATATAAATTTAAATAAATACTGTTAGGGAAATTCTAGTTATTTCTTCATGCTGTTTTTTCCAATTGATAGAACTTTAGTGACAATAGAAGTTTTTAATGAATTTGAATCAGGGATGGAAAATAAGATTTCATCTGTAAATTCGTTCTAAATAAAACCACGGAGGCAATTCAAAATCTTTTGATCAGTGGCAGGTTATAACTAAGGTGTATTTATGGAACTGAAAAAATATATATTCCTTAAATAAATATAAGTAAAATAACAGTTAACAAGAGTTAAAATGAAAAGACGTTTATTTTAAGAAATCAAATAAACGTGCTACTTGTATTACTTTCTACACCGTCGACGTTAAATGTTAATTTATATGTGTCCAATGTACATTGTAGTGTCTTTTGTATATATTGTGTAGTGATTTAATTTAATGTTTATAAGAACGTTCCGAGTGCGCTAACTGCAATATTTGACAATGACTGAATGAATAGTTGAAACGGCCGTCATGGTATAAGATTGACGAAAACAGAAGGATTGTACGACAGCTTCCAAGAAAAGGTAATTATCGTTTAAAAACAATCCTGTTTAGGCTACCACATACAAAATATGGATATATAGTTTTTATTGAAGTTGAAGATTTTTTATTTAATAAGGGGTATCCTACAGAACCTTAACAAATGGTTTGCCATTTATATTAAGTGTCTTTGTTTTTACTCTAACCATATGCACTTAAATAACCACTTTTTAATACAAAATCCTCGAATTAAAGTTTTTGGGGGTAGTGTATTACAAAAAGTGTAATCATTGGTAAATATTATGCTATTTTAAAGGATTTTTTAGTACATTTTAAAAAAACAACAGCAGCATAACAAATGACTATGTTTTGAGTTCAACATGAAAAGGGCGTGCATTGTTCTTGCTTCTAAAGAGAAACAAATATATTGTCTCTTCACTACAATTAATTATAAAAAGCTTAACTTGAATACATTAATCTACATTAATTTAATGAAGTTTGTATAGCTGAAAATTATATACCTTTATCGAAGTTGTAAAAGACAGAATTTATTACTATCTACACAACAATTATAATTTTACCTATTTAAAGTATATCAAATATTATGACATTATAATGTTACTACTGTCTTAATGTAATCTATATTTAAATTTGTCCATAAGTGTCGCTAAAATCAATTTAAAAGCTAAAGTGTTACAAGGTTTATTCTACCACCACATATTACGCAATACCTCAACGTTTAATGCCGGAACTTTTATTTTTGTCAAACATTTTCCTGTTTCTGTATTTTTTTCTGTACAATAATTGGTTTTTAACAGTAAGCACTTTAAACGGCATCCATTTTAAATTGGATGATTGTTTTTTCTTCTTCTTTTTGTAAAGCCATTATGTTTTAAAACCTTTGCAATATTTGAAATTAGTGTGAAGTGTTCATAAAGTCCCTTTAACCCCTTTATTATTTTTGTTACTGAAAATAAGTTAACAAAACTTTGCATATATCTGGCGTTGCATAACAGCACAATTTTTATGACATATCTGACCCTCTACGATTTTGGGGGCTTAGAGAGGCAAGGGGGGCTAACAATTTCAATAATAAAAAAAAAAACAGTAACATCGAATATCACTCAACTATATATTACAAAAAACAAGCCATTGTCTAGCTTTTTAAACAGTATTGTGTCCCTGATTAAAAAAGTAATCCAGTATTCATTATGTTTGTGCAAAGCAATTTATTATGCAACTAAGTTTCCTTGACAACTAAAGTGATTACACAACTTTAGTCAAGTTAATCAGACGTTGATTGACTTTAGACCTGAATTGTAATAGGTAAACACAATGTTTACAAAATGTTACAAACATTTCACATTAGACTCTTTATCTTACAAAGTGATGATATATTTTCTGTAATGTAACTTTATTGCTGAAATGAAACTATTTTTGATAACAGTGAGACATTTTACTGCTAGGACTGAAACGTATAATTATATTATACACTAAGGGAAACCCCTGCGTGTTCCGCTCGCCAACCCCGTTGGCAACTTCTACACACATAATCGTGTCCTCTTTTCTTTATAATAAAGGTGTAGGATTAATAATTCGACCACGCAGCTGCTGACGTGAGTTAAGCAAATTTCCAAAATTAAGTTTATATGCCTATGTTTTAGGGTTTCAACCAACAATTTGGGGAATAGGTCTACTCACGAAGGCGTTAAACAGCTGTCTGTGTGTACGCAATAAATTAGTAGAATTTGTTTGCACCACTTGGCTTCGAACCGGATACTTTTACGGTATTTTACGTTTTGATCGATTTTGGGGGAACCAAGCGAGCTAAGGTCGTGTAAAAAACAAAATGTGCAGAATAACTTCCTACATTTATATTTTTAGAAAAAACTCTAAAAAACATTAATTCTCGTAGAAAAATCTAAACAAATAGTTACTTCCTGTCAAGAAACGTACTTCCGGTTGTTGGATTTTTTTGGCTAACGAACTCGTCTCAGCGACGTCGGCAACCAACATGTGTACCAAATTTGGACCAAATCGGACTTCAAATACGGCCGCTACAGTGCGAACATATATATATGATTTTTAATGACCCTCCAAAACGTATTCTGGGGACCATGATCGGTGCTCATTTGCTCCTCCCGACCTTGGGTCTTACCATAAGGGCCACTGCAGTAGCTCAATTTTTCTATGGAAATTCGCTAATAATAACCCCAAATATTAGATGGTAAATAATGTTAAATGTTCAAATCAAATTATTTAGTATATTTTATAACAGAAATTATAATAAGGGTTAAAAGAACCAGCAAGGCTCAGGTCTCCAATTTAATAAAAACCTAACCTAAAAGTTAGAAATACAAATAATTGCTTCAAAGTTTGAAATCCGTTTTAATGGAAATATTAGAGCAAACAGCTGTTTTATCCGTTATTTTATTCAATTGGTTACTATGGTAATACATACATGTGTTGGTTCTTCTGCCTAGGCCTAACCTAAGATTTTTTCAGACTAAATTTTCAATTATTGAAATAATAATGTTTTCATCGAAATGAATTATAGCCTATGTTACTCAGGGATAGTGTAGCTTTTTTATTAGTAAAACTATTTTTTCAATCGGTTCAGTAGTTCCAGAGATTACCCCCTACATAAAAACAAATACCTCTTTATAATATTAGTATAGATTGAAAATTTTTTGGTAAAATAATAACTTTACAACCATAATGGTTAAAAAATCAACTTATATTTGAAATGAAATATTACTAATAATTCCTAATTCTCTATCCCCTCTCCATCTTTCCAAATTCACCTCTATCTTCCTTCTCTTATTCTGTTTCTATTTCTCTCTCTCTCTCTCTCCCTTTCACCACTCTTCCTTTTTCTCTTTCTCTCCTTTCATTTTTCTGTATCTTCCTTCTCCTGTTTCTCTTCCTCTTTACCATCTCCTTGCTCTCCTTCTGTACCCCTTTACACAATATCTCTCGTGCTCTCAATATAATTCTCTATATTTAAACCTCACTCTCTCTCTCTAACATCTTAACCTCCTCTGCCTCTCAATTTGTATCTATCTTTCCTTCTCTTGCCTTCTTTCACTATCTCACTTCATTTGTCTCTTTATCTCAGGAAGCGAAAACAGCAACTAATCGACAATATGTATGAATAAGTAAAGAGTCAATAGTGCTCTATATAGTTATTACAATTTTTTAATCAAACGGAAATCGCCTTCAGCGTGTTTCGATAGAAGCGAGTTCTGCAATAAAAATATTCGCAGTATAAATAAATACTTCATTCCGCTGTTATTGCATTTAGCAGTATTAAAAATACCTATAAAAGTTTTGTTTATTTTTTGTTAACCATAGTTATATGGTACAGCTGACGTAAGTTGAATAAATTTCCAATATTAAGTTTATAGGCCTATGTTTTAGGGTTTCAACCAACAACTTGGGAAATAGGCCTATTCACGACGGTGCTGAATATCTGCAAAATGGTTCGCACGCCATTCCGCATATTGAGAGTATCTTCAATACCCAAAGCATTGCGTGCTTCGCACGCCATTCCGCATGTTCGCTAACCCCCGTGTTGGGAGTATCTTCAACACACGATGCATTGCGTGCATCGCACGCCAACCCCGCGGTTAAATCCACCTCTTGGCTTTGAATCGGGTACTTCTATGGTATTTTACGTTTTGATCGATTTTGGGGGAAACTATAAGGTCGTGTAAAAAAAGAAAATGTGCAGAATAACAGCCTATACTTATATTTGTAGAATAAACGGTACCAGGAACTGGCACATACTTTATCACAAACATATTTAAATTATTAAACAGATTCACTGTGACTTGTAGGGTGGGGTAGGAGAGGTGAGTTTTTATTCATGTTGGAGATTAACTAATAAATATTATTATTATTATCTAGAGAGAAAACTATTCGATTGATTTCGAACAAATTTGCACCAAACACGTCAATCAGGTATTTATAGATGCACGAAAAAAGGTTTTGAAATTTTTTTAAAACAATCCTTTTTATGGCAAAAAAACCCGAAAATCAGTTATTATTATTATTAGGTAAACGAGAATTTTTAGAAAGATGCGGTTTTTTGCATATGGTAGGGCACATTAAAGGCTACAAATAAGAAAAATTTTGTCAAAATCGTTAAAGCCGTTTTTTTTATAAAAAAATAATAACTGATTTTTTGGGGTTTTTTGGCCAAAAAAGGGGGTTATTTTTCAAAAATTTTTAAACCATTTTTCGTGCATCTATACAGGCATACTTGACATGTCTGGTGCAAATTTGGTTGAAATCGATCGAATAGTTTTCTCTCTAGCTTTGTATACATACAGACAGACATACAGACAGACATTTTGAAAAACCACTTTTTTGGACTCAGGGGGTCCCAAAACGGATATTTCCACAAAAATGTCAACATCGATTTTTTTGCGATCACTATACTTTCTCTATACTATTATAGTATAGTGAGAAAGTAAAAAATAAACGGTACCAGATAACTGCCACATACTTTCTCCCAGTGAAACTTTATAACTTCCCAAGAGTAGCATAGGAGATGGTTATTTAGAATTGCAAAAGTAGGAAAATGTTACCATGGAAAATATTAGATGCATGTAACACACATCCATAGGCTATTATATTACATCCGATCCGGCTATAAATGGATAGACAAATCAAAGTTAAATGTATATTAACAAAAAATATATTATATCAATGAATATAAATTACACTATGTATTTCTTATGGGGAGTTTTAGAAACTTTCACCCCCCAAACCTGCACTAAATTTTCGATTTTTAAAAAACCCTATCTTAGCGAGCACCTAGGGCCTAGAGGAAGCTACTTAACAAATTTAAATCCAATCCAATCATGATTTAGTAACTTTGACCCCCCAAACCCCCTAAAATTTCGAATTTTTTTAAACCCTTTCTTATCAGCACCTACGGCCCTAGAGGGAGCTACATACCAAATTTCATTCCAATCCGTTCAGTAGTTTTAGAGAAATCGTAATTTAGTAACATTGACACCCCCCAAACCCAATAAAATTTCGAATTTTTTAAAACCTTTCTAAGTAAGCCACTATGGCCCTAGAGGAAGTGACATACCAAATTTTATTCCAATCCGTACAGTAGTTTTACAGAAATAGTGATTTAATAACTTTGAGCCCCCAAAAATTCGAATTTTTTGAAACCATCCCCTATCAGCACCTACGGCCCTAGAGGAAGCTACATACCAAATTCCATTCCAATCCGTTCAGTAGTTATAGAGAAATTGTGATTTAGTAACTTTAAACCCTCACTAAAACCCCCTAAAATTTCGAATTTTTTGAAACCCTTTCTTAGTGAGCCATTATGGAACTAGAGGAAGCTACATAATAAATTTTATTCCAATCCGTTTAGCAGTTTGAAAGAAATCGTGATTTAGTAACTTTGACCTCCCAAACCCCCCTAAAATTTAGAATTGTTTGAAACCCTTCCTAAGTGAGCCACTATGGCTCTAGGTTAAGCTACATACCAAATTTTATTCCAATGCGTTCAGTAGTTTTAAAGAAATCGTGATTTAGTAACTTTGACCCCCAAATCCCCCTAAAATTTCGATTTTTTTTTTAAAAACCCTTTCCTATAAGCACATACGGCCCTAGAAGAAGCTACATACCAAATTTTATTACAATCCGTTTAGTAGTTTTAGAGAAATCGTAATTTAGTATCTCTGATCATCCAAAAACCCCTAAAATTTCGAATTTTTTAAAACCATTTCTTTTCAGCATCTACGGCCCTAGAGGAAGCTACATACTAAATTGCATTCCAATCTGTTCAGTAGTTTTTGAGAAATCGTGATTTAGTAACTTTGAACCCTTTCCAAACCCTCCTAAAATTTCGAATTTTTTTAAAACCTTTCCTATCAGCACCTACGGCCCTAGAGGAAGCTACATATTTCGTTCCGATCCGTTCAGTAGTTTTTGAGAAATTTGCAAAACAACCCTCTTCTTGGCCAAAAAACCCCAAAAATCTGTTATTATTATTACCTAAACGAGAATTTTTAGAAATATGCGGTTTTTTGCATATGGCAGGGTACATTAAGGGCTACAAATAAGCCAAATTTTATCAAAATCGTTAGAGCAGTTTTTGAGAAATTTAGATTTTTCTCGTTTTTTAGCAACTTTTGGGCGGTAAAACCCCTTAAAAATCCAAAATTAAAAAAAATGAAAAAAACACCTGGAGATATTCTAGAACTACATATACATACCAAATTTCATCAAAATTGGACTGTTGGTATGGTACAGGTCTGTACACATCCTTACAGACACACGGACATACATCACCAAACATAAAAAACACTTCTTTGGTTTCAGGGAGCACCAAAACAAAAAATTCCACTAAAAATATTTTTGGGTTCAGGGAGCACCAATACAGATAATTCCACTAAAAAATCTTTTGGGGTTCAGGGAGCACCAATACAGATAATTCCACTAAAAATTCAAATTCGAAAAGTTGGACGAATACAATACTTTCTCCATATACAACGTATAGGGTGGAGAAAGTAACTAGGAAAAACATTTATTCTCGTAGGAAAAATCTAAAAAAATAGTTACTTCCGGGATTTTTAGAAAATGTGAGTGTTTTGTGTTAGGTTAGCGGTTTGCCCAAAGTAGAAAACACGATTATAAATAACAGTTAGTAGGCGTATTCGTGATAAGCGATGAAAGTGGAGGTGGAGTGAAGTAATTGCTATATTTTGAAGTTATACTTCTTGTAATCGGGATAGGGTGTCGGTCGAGAAACCGCGTCACGCGTTATTAGTAAAATCCGGAATGTGTCTTTTTATACCTTTCTTCGTATATTCGTATACTTTCCTATACTTCAAAACGCCGGAATAATTTGAAACTTTGCACACTTATCAAGGACCGATGGCAATGCAATATTAATTTTGTTGGGTGTAGTAAGTGAGCACTGA
>JAGFPH010007188.1:7711-27175 GCA_018207615.1 Philaenus spumarius | reverse complement strand
ACCAATAAAATTGACTGTAACTTAAATAATTCGACAACGCAGCTGAACCACTGACGTGAGTTGAGCAAATTTGAAAAATTAAGTTTATATGCCTATGTTTTAGGGTTTCAACCAATAATTTGGGAAATAGGTCTACTCACGAATGCGTTGAACGGCTGTCTGTGTGTACGCAATATATTAGTAGAATTTGTTTGCGCCTAGTGGCCTCGCGAGTTTGCACCACTTGGCTTCGAACCGGGTACTTTTACGGAATTTTACGTTTTGATCGATTTTGGGGGAACCAAGCGAGCTATAAGGTCACGTAAAAAATCAAATCAAAATGTGCAAAATAACATCCTACATTTATATTTTTACAAAACACTTTTTAAAAATTGCATTCTCGTAGTAAAAATCTCAAAAAATAGTTACTTCCGGTCAAAAAACGTACTACAGGTTTTTTTTGGCTAACGAACTCGTCCGAGCGACATAGACAGCCAACATGTGTACCACATTTGGACCAAATCGGACTTAAAATGCGGGCGCTAGAGTGCGAACACACACACACACACACACACACATATATATATCTATATATATAAAAGGGAAATACCACTCACTCACTCACTGACTGACTCACTCATAACAATTTTTCAAAAACTACAGAACGGATTGAAATGAAATTTTGTATGTAGCTTCCTCTACGGCCATAGCTGCTCACTAAGAAAGGGTTTGAAAAAAAATCGAAATTTTAGGGGGGTTTGGGGGGATCAAAGTTATTAAAAAAACGATTACTTCAAAACTATTGAACGGATTGGAATGAAATTTGGTATGTAGCTTTCTCTAGGGCCATAGGTGCTTACTAAGAAAGGGTTTGAAAAATATTATAAATTTTAGGGGGATTTGGGGGGATCAAAGTTATTAAATCACGATTTATTCCAAACTACCGAACGGATTGGAATGAAATTTGGTATGTAGCTTTCTCTAGGGCCATGAGTGTTCACTAAAAAGGGTTTTAAAAAATTGGAAATTTTATTGGGGTTTGGTGGGTAAAAATGACTAAATCACGATTTCTCCAAAATTACCAAACAGATTGGAATGAAATTTGGTATGTAGCTTCCTCTAGGGCCATAAGTGCTTGCTAAGAAAGGGTTTGAAAACATTATAAATTTTAGGGGGTGTTTTGGGAGATCAAATTTATTAAATCACGATTTCTTTAAAACTACCGAACGTATTGGAATTAAATTTGGTATGTAGCTTCCTCTAGGACCACGAGTGTTCATTAAAATAGGGTTTTAAAAAATTGGAAATTTTAAGGGGGTTTGGTGGGTAAAAATTACTAAATCACGATTTCTCCAAAATTACCGAACAGATTGGAATGAAATTTGGTATGTAGCTTCCTCTAGGGCCATAGGTGCTTACTAAGAAAGGGTATGAAAAACTTCGAAATTTTAGGAGGTGTTTGAGGGGATCAAAGTTACTAAAATCATAGTTTCAGATCTTTTATTATTATGACAATAGTGCTTTTATTATTTAAGATCTATATATATAAAAGCCAAATATCGCTCACTGACTGAACACTTAAAAAGAATACAATTACTTTAATGAGACTGAAAATACCAACCACCACGGGCAACGCCTTACGGGTCAGCTAGTACATATATATGATTTTTAATGACACCCCAAAACGTGTTCTGGGGACCATGATCGGTGCTCATTTGATACTCACGACCTTGGGTCTTACCATAAGGGCCACTGCAATAGCTCATTTTTCCTATGGAAATTCGCTAATAATCAATATAAATAAAATCCAAATACCACTCGTTGCCTCATCACGAAATCTCAAAAACCACCAAACGGATTGGAATGAAATTGGGTATGTAGCTTCCTCTAGGACCCTAGGTGCTCGCTAAGAAAGGGTTTCAAAAAATTCCAAATTTTAGGGGGGTTTGGAGGTTCATAGTTACTAAACAAAACCCACCAAACGGATTGAATGAAATTTGGTATTTAGCTTCTTCTAGGGCCCTAGGTGTTCGATAAGAAACATTTTTTTTTAAATTCTAAATTTTAGGGGGGTTTAAGGAGGTCAAAGTTACTAAAGAAAACCACCGAACGGATTGAAATGAAATTTGGTCTGTAGCTTCCTCTAGGGCCCTAGGTGCTCGCTAAGAAAGGTTTTAAAAAAATTCGCAATTTTAGGGGCCTTGGGGGGGGGTCAAAGTTACTAAAAATCCCCATAAGAAATACATAGTGTAATATATTTATTGATTTTACTTTCTCCACCCTATACGTAGTATATGGAAAAAGTATTGTTTTCGTAAAAATGTTCGAATTTGAATTTTCAGTTGAATTATCTGTTTTGGTGCTCCCAGAAACCCAAAAAATTGTTTAGTGCAATTATCTGTGTTGGTGCTCTCTGAACCCAACAATATTTTTAGTGGAATTTTTTGTTTTGGTGCTCCCTGAACCCAAAAAAGTGTTTTTAACGTGGTGTCTGTCTGTCTGTGTCAGTATGTATACACGACCAGAGAGGACACTATTGGTCCGATTTTCATGAAATTTGGTATGTAGGTACTAAACCCTAATATCTCCAGGCTTTTTTTTTCATTTTTTGGAATTTTTAATTTTTAAGGGTAATTTACCCCTAAAAACCAATAAAAAATGACAAAAATGCAAATTTCTCAAAAACGGCTCTAACGATTTTGATCAAATTTTCAGTATTTATAGTGCTTAAGATGCCAAACAAAATGACACCACCCGCTTTTATTAAAACTTCGGCGTTTTATAATTATGGGGAAATGTTAAAAAATAAACAAGTTTATGTTGTCAATCTAGCATCGCGGTCACGGCCGCACGGGGTAGTACAACGGTAGCGAACACGGTCAGTAATTCAAAGGTCGCGCGATCGAATCCCGCCTGGGACAATAATTTTTTTATACGATTGACGTAGGTAGAATTTTTTTTTTGTTTTGTTCTAAAAAGTAGTAAATAAAATGATTAAAAACAATATTATTTTGACTACAGTAAGTTGGGAGAAAGTTTGTGTCAGTTAACTGATACCGTTTATTTTTGTTGTTGTAAATATACAATATATACATTTAAATTAGATTTGCCTATCCGTGCAAAGCCGGATGGTTCCAGCTAGTTCAAATATAGGCCTATAATTTGAACTGGAAAGTGAAATTTCGTTAAAACTGTGTACATTAAATATCGAACAAAAGGTTATTGCCTCAATGTATTAGTAAACAACTGTAATTTACAAATAACTTATGTCAGAGTTTAGGCCTGTAAAAAGTCAAAAACATTTCTTTTCTTATTTACAGCAGGCCTACTTGGCCAATTAAAACAAATAGCCCAGCCGATCGAAGACGTTATTTATTTTGGTATCATAATTACTTGTTTACGCTAGTATGTAAATCGCCTAATTTAATACTTTTGAACAGTATTAAAAATAATTTACAAAATACGTGTGTGGAAGTAGCAAGAAGGTTGAAGTGAAAAGCACGTAACCTTTTTTTCCTAATTAGCGAAATTCGCTAATAATAGAAGAAACCTATCGCACAGTAAAACCTATTGCCAAAGTTCGTGCAACTGCACTCATCCACTGATGTTATAAAATCACCCGAACATCAGAAATTGTATTAGCGAACTTTACTTCCAGTACTTTATAACTGATTTAAAACTATTAATGTCTAATTGAAAACAAGTACACAAAGTTCATGTACGCTAAACACAATGTACTCAAGTTTCCACGGAAACTAAAGTAATTACACAACTTGCCATCAAACACTAAGTCGAGTTAATTGGAAATTGATTAGAAAGCCGACTAGGAAGAAAGTAATTTACTGAGATTTGTTCAAATAGTTCGCTAGTCTTATGTCGTTGGAATCTTTGAAAAGCCTAGTTAAAATAAGCGCACAATTTGCTAGTTCTTTACAAAATATACTTATTTAGTTATTTTGTTTAATGTAGGTTTTCATCTGTAGTTAAAAAAGTATTAAGTCTCATTTTACATACCTTCTGCACATTCTCTCCATATAGAATATAAAATTTTTTTTATGTCAAATGCCTAAATCGTTTCATGTATCTATATTTATATAAAAGCGAAATACCACTAACTCACTCACTCACTCACTCATAACGATTTCTCAAAAACAACCGAACGGATTGAAATGAAATTTGGTATGTAGCTTCCTCTAGGGCCATAGGTGATCACTAAGAAAGGGTTTGAAAAAATTCTAAATTTTAGTGGGGGGGGATCAAAGTTATTAAATCACGATTTCTTCAAAACTACCGAACAGATTGGAATGAAATTTGGTATGTAGCTTCCTCTAGAGCCTTAGCTGCTTACTAAGAAAGGGTTTGAAAAAATTCAAAATTTTAGGGGGGTTTTGGGGATCAAATTTATTAAATCACAATTTCTTCAAAACTACCGAACGGATTGGAATGAAATTTGGTATGTAGCTTCCTCTGGAGCCGTAAGTGTTCACTAAAAAATGGTTTTAAAAAATTTGATATTTTAGGGGGGTTTTGGGGGTAAAAAATACTAAATCACGATTTCTCCAAAATTAACGAACAGATTGGAATGCAATTTGGTATGTAGCTTCCTCTAGAGCCACAGGTGCTTAATAAGAAAGGGTTTGAAAAAATTCAAAATTTTAGGGGGATTTTGGGGGATCAAAGTTATTAAATCACGATTTCTTCAAAACTACCGAACGGATTGAAATGAAATTTGGTATATAGCTTCCTCTAGGGCCATAGGTGCTCACTAAGAAAGGGTTTGAAAATTTTTTAAATTTTAGGGGGAGATCAAAGTTATTAAATCACGATTTCTTCAAAACTACCGAACAGATTGGAATGAAATTTGGTATGTAGCTTCCTCTAGAGCCATAGGTGCTTACTAAGAAAGGGTTTGAAAAAATTCAAAATTTTAGGGGGGTTTTGGGGGATCAAAGTTATTAAATCACGATTTCTTCAAAACTACCGAACGGATTGGAATGAAATTTGGTATGTAGCTTCCTCTAGAGCCATAAGTGTTCACTAAAATATGGTTTTAAAAAATTTGAAATTTTAGTGGGGTTTTGGGGGTAAAAAATACTAAATCACGATTTCTCCAAAATTACCGAACAGATTGGAATGAAATTTGGTATGTAGCTTCCTCTAGGGCCATAGGCGCTTGCTAAGAAAGGGTTTAAAAAATTCGAAATTTTAGGGGGGTTTGGGGATCAAGCTTATTAAATCACGATTTCTTCAAAACTACCGAACGGATTGGAATGAAATTTGGTATGTAGCTTCCTCTAAGGCCATAGGTGCTCACTAAGAAAGGGAATGAAAAATTTCGAAATTGTAGGAGGGGTTTGGGTTGATCAAATTTATTAAAATCATAATTTCAGATCTTTTATTATTATGACAATAGTGCTTTTATTATTTAAGATCTATATACCGTATATATATATATATATATAGATATATATAAACCAAATACCACTTACTGACTGAATACTTAAAAGAATACAATGACGTTAAAAAGACTGAAAATACCAACCACCACGGGCAACGCCGTACGGGTCAGCTAGTCTTATATAAAAAAAAGCATAAGACCCGAAAACTAAAGATCCAAATATGACTGTTAATTAATTCTCTTTAACCCACTTTATTATTTTTTTTATTGAAAATAAGTTAACAAAACTTTGTATATATTTTGTGTTCTAAACGGGACAAATTTTTTTGACATTTCTGATTTTGGGGGCTTAAGGGGCTTAATGGGGTAAAAAAATTCAAATATAAAGGTAATTCACCATTGAAAAGCTTATTAGAAGAGAAACAGAATGGCGGAAACAAGAGCTCAGTATCTTGCTTCGTTTCAAAGTAATAATCGATAATCAAAGTTCTGGAAAATGGAATTGTTTTCATAATATTAAAGAAGGTTATTAATTTGTTAGTATTAGTGAATAAGTATGTTGTATGCTATTTGCCCTGTTATGCAACGCAATATATATATATATATATACAGGTGACAATTAAGTCTTCGGACGGTTTAATATTTCGTATATAAGGAAAATTTTAAGGTAGATGTGATTGAGGTACCTACTCTTTGTAAAAATACTATTTTATTAAGATTTCAAAAAAATTATCCGCCATCTTGGATCCGCCATTTTTAATGTATTTTTTAAATAGGAAGGTGACTACATCACATTTCGATGTAGAATTTCAAGAAAAACCAAGGGTGAAATTTGCACATCCATATCTTTAACCGTTTAAAAATGGCGGCCAAAAAACAACGAAATCGTTTTTCCCGATTTTGCCCCATTTTGCTGTACTATTTTTGTTTTAATATTAATTATTATTCTTTTTGTATTCAGAATTAAATAAGCTTTTAAATGATATGCCACACAACGATATTTGGTTAAACCCCTCGAAATCAATTATAAAAAAATTAAAATGGCTGTAATTCAAACATTTTAAATACTCTCAAATATCGTTGTGTGGCACATCATTTGAAAGCTTATTGAATTCTAAGTCTAAAAAGAATAATAATTAATATTAAAACAAAAATAGTACAGCAAAAGGGGCAAAATCAGAAAACACGATTTCGTTGTTTTTGGCCGCCATTTTTAAACGGTTAAAGATATGGATGTGAAAATTTCACCGTTGGTTTTGTCTTGAAATTCTACATCGAAATGATTTATCACATGACCACCTTCCAATTTAAAAAAAGAAAGTTACATTCAAAACTTTGGATCCAAGATGGCGGATAAATTTTTTGAAATCTTTATAAAATAGTATTTTTACATAGAGTATGTAGCTCAATCACATCTACCTTAAAATTTGCCTTATATACGAAATATTAAACCGTCCGAAGACTTAATTGTCACCCTGTATATACAAAGTTTTGTTAATATAGTTTCAGTAACAAACTTAATGAGGGTGTTAAAGGGTCTATATATTATGAACGCTTAGTACAGTATTTAGTTTATTTTTAAATTCACTTTTTTTATTCAAATAAAAGAGGCAAAATTGTGGATATATAAATATAAACAATTACCTTTGTCAAATTTACCCTTTCACAAATCACCTGTTATAAAAACAAAATTCAAGATACTAAATATATCAAGAGGGAATTTTAATATTAGAGCATTATAACATTTTTCCTATGCCATTTTCCATGCAGAAAACCTTTTAATATTATATTTTAAATCAAATGAAATAGGGAAAAAACAAATGGGGGTTCAAAATATTTTTTAAATAAAATGCTGTGCAGTTTTCTCTAAAGAAGGATTAACAAAATCAATTTTTTCAACCAAAATAGTGTACTAATACAGACAAAAAAATGCTTGTCCTAAAAATGTTTTAAATAAAGTCGATTAAAATCGTGACGAATAAGAAGTGTTAAAATAATATTCAAGTGGATTTCGGTTTAAAAAGATCTTATCAAAATTTAAATTTGGTCAAATACTTACCAAAAAGGTTTCGGAATAAACTACATATTATTTTAAATACAAACTACTTCTACAGATCACTGTTTCAAGAAAATGTAAATACTGCGATGCAATTGTTTTTGTAACCAAATCAACATTGAAATTTCATTACGTACTTGCGGAAGCCGAATTATGTGTTTTTAAATTACACTATTAACCTACATACGAAGTAAGTGATTTTAAATTTAAAAGGTTGAAATCAAAGTTATGGGTTTGTATTGAAAAGATTATTTTTTATGAATAACAAGTCATACACATGGACCATAAAAACGTATTACCTAACTAAAAATATGACAATATTTATTATAAACTAAGTAAAAATACTAAACTAAGCTACAAATATTTTATGGATAAGAGTTAAGCAGCTTAAGAACCATTGGCGTAGTTAATTTCTTTACCATTTTGAATTGTTTGGAGATATGGTCGAATCGATACAAAACGGTCCTGCTCTAAATGTAAATTATTCTTTTAACAGCCGCTCCATGCTGTAAAATAATCAGCATCTCTAATTTTTAGGTTAGGTTTCTCGTTGTTTAGGAGTAGGCTCAAGAAGGTATAATTATTTTAATACAACTATTGTTATTTCGTGTACTAATAATTTAATTTAGACATTTAATGTATTATGTTGGATTTGGCTTTATAATATCATTAAATAAACTATTGCAGTATCGACGGATCGAAGTACCTGACTATCGGACACTAATTACTTTCAAGATATAAGACGAGCCGTGGTACAACTAATATTTGTACAAGACACGACCTAATTAGTAAACTTGCAAATTACAGTACCGGCATCAATCTGATTGGGAGGTAGATTTGTTTGTAAAATTGTATCTTTAAACTACACGATCTCTAATTAATTGTAATACCTGTTTTAAATACGGAATACAAACATTAGTTTCACGTATTCGTCTTTGTTGCTTTAAACGTTTATTGGCTCATAAAAAATTAGTAATCATTAATACTTTTTTTTATTTTACCGTACGTTCTCCTACATAAATACACTGTAGAACATTAATGCATTTTTTCCTTTTACAGTAAGTTCTCCTACATAAATACACTGTAGAACTTAATTGTAAAGTGAAAAAAAACTAAACATTACAAATAACAATATTTTCATTACACTGTCTCAAAAACAGCTGTATTACGGATCGTTTTGAGTCCCTAAAGATAGCTTTTTGCGGACTAGTCCGTAAAATTTTACGGACACGAAAGGATGACAAAGCTTATCTCAATAACAAATCAGCTGTTCTGATACTTTAAAATGCTTCAACAATATATAACAAACTTTGTTTGTTTCTTACATAACCTGATTCATTCAACTGTATTAATATCAATTTCAATATGTAAACTGTTCTTTCTATAATTTATGTATTCGTTCGATTTGTTTGGCAAAGTAAACGTTCCTTTTTAATCAAACTGTTTTGGCTACATTTTGTATTTCCTGCTATAATATATGACAATGTAATGAAAAATATTGTTCGTGACTCGTCCTAAATAGAAGTTTTTGTGACTTAATCGAATTTCCGGACTCGGCAAAGCATCGTCCGTTAAACACGATATCGTCTCAAAAAAGCCTACTTTAGGGACTAGTAACGAAAACTACTATTTTCCTGATGGGTACAAAATTAAAGGATTTATGAAGATCAATAGAGTAATTTAGTTAAAAATAAAAAAACAAACTATCCAAAATATTAAATAATTAGAGCACAGTATTTTAATTGTTTTTATTCTAAAAAAAAGCTATTAAAATGTATAAGTAAACAGACTTCCCATAAGTAAAGTGCAAAACTACGGGGAAATGGTTCTATGGGTCGAAATAAGAAAAAAGGTCCACAGAACCGAAAACGCTTCGTTTTCTAGATATCCGCCATTTGGTTTTTTGTACAAAATAATTATCTTATCTAGAGAACGGTTTGACAGATTGTGTTCAAACTTGGCATGAAGTTTAACATAACAATGATATATCTCGAGAAAAATAAGCGATTAAATCCAATGACGAGTTTCAAAATGGCGGCTGAAATGAAAATTTCAAACCTAAATTACTCAAAAACCGTACACTTTAACAACCAATTTCAAGACACCTTTTTTGTAGACATTTTGATTCCCTATCGGATTAACAGGAGAAGATTATTTTGTATATTTTATAACAGCAGTTATAATAAAGGTTAAAAGAACCGGCAAGGCTCAGGTCTACACTTTAATAAAAGCCTGACCTAAAAGCTAGAAATACAAATAATTGCTTCAAAGTTTGAAATCAGCTTTTAATGGAAATATTGGAGCAAAATCAGCTGTTTTATCTGTTATTTTATTCAATTGGTTGTTATGGTAATAAATCTAACATGTGCTGGTTCATCAGTCTAGACTAGGCGTAACCTAAGATTTTTTCCGACTAAATTTACAAGTATTGAATTGAAAAATGTGTTTATCAAAGTGTATTACAGCCCATGTAATTCAGGAATATTGTAGCTTTTTATTAGTAAAACTATTTTTTCAATCGGTTCAGTAGTTACTCTCAACATACAAACAAACAAACAAATATGACCCCTTTATTAGTATAGATATTTTGAAGAAGGCTATTGTTTTTATTACAGCGAGCAATGCAATGACAAAGGATAATTATAAAAGGAACTAAAAACGCAAATTTAGTGTCACGAAAAAACTTACTTTGTAATTAAAATTAAATATCGTTTGAAAAAACCTTTGAACAAAATAAATTTTACCGTTTCCCTAAGGTTTTAAAATTAACATGATGTACGCCCTTTTTATTTCCGATGATATAGAATGCAATTACAATCACAAATGGTAAGTTTTAAATTACACACAATTACAATGGCTTTGTACATGGAAATACTTTATCTTGAGTGGTTTAGGTCTACAATTAACTCTAACGAGACGTTACTATAAAATGGATTGCACCTATTGTGCTTTAAAAACTTCGTTTGGGCTTCGCAATAATAACCTTCATCTATCACACTTTCGCTCGCAAAGCCGGTAAATTGGCCCCCCTTAAGTTTTCATCATTTTTGTTACTTAAATTCTAATTTAACTTGAATAATTATAAATATTTATTACCAACGAACTGTTAAGGCATTGAATATTTATTAAGATAGTACTTGTAGTATGTGGAAAATTGAAACAAACGTATGATTCAATTATATCTAATACATTGCGTGCTTCGCACGCCAACCTCCGTGTTGGGAGTATTTACGATACACAATTCATTGCGTGCTTCGCACTCCAACCCGTATATTGTTAGTATTTTCAATAAGTTACACAATAATTATATTGCGTGCATTATCATGTAGGTAACCTATCTACTCGTACGTAAATATTATTATACAGGGTCTCCCATAAGTATACAGCCAATTTCGGGAAAGGTTCCATGGGTCAAAATAAGGAAAAAAGTTTATATAAACATAGGCCCGAATACAAAATAATTCATTTATCTAGAAAACGGTTTGACTGATTGAGTTCAAGGTTGGCATGAAGTTTAACCTAACAATGATGTATCTCAAGAAAAATAAGCGAATAAATAAAATCATGGGTGTCAAAATGGCGGCTGTTTGAAAATTTAAAACCTAAATTACTCAAAAACCGTACATTTAAACTTAAAATGTCATGACAAATTTTTTGTAGCCCTGTATTTTTTAATTTTTAAACTCCCTGTACAGTCAACGCAATTGGATGAAGGATAATAGCTAAGTTAAAGATAATGACAGAAAATTTAGGCCTACATACAATATTGTAGTATTTACTGTGTTGGTATTTAGGATCCCGGGTTGAACAAACCAATATTATTACACCTAACTTAAGGAATGTTCATAGGAAAGATGAGCTATTGCAGTGACCCTTGTGGTAAGACCTAAGGTCGGGAGTAGCAAATGAGCACCTATCATGGTCCCCAGAACACGTCATTAAAAATTATATTTATGTGTATATATGTATACACATGTATATATGTTTTCGCACTTTATCGGCCTCATTATAAGTCCGATTTGTTCCTAATTTGGTACACACATTAGTTGTCTACGTCGGTTGCTCGGACGAGTTAGTCAGCAAAAAAAAAAAAACAAAAAAAAACAACCGGAAGGACGTTTTTTGACGAGAAATAAAATTTTTTTTAGATTTTTCTTAGTAGATTTTTTTTTTAGAGTTTTATCAATGAATACAGAATAGTATTCTGTATTCATTGGTTTTATCCAAACAAATTAATGTAGGATATAATTCTGCACATTTTGTTTTTTACGCGACCTTACAGCTCGCTTGGTTCCCCCAAAATCGATCATAAAACGCCATGTAAAAGTACCCGGTTCAAATCCACGGATCTTCTGATGGCCGAGTTTGTACGCTGCGAGCGAAGCGAAAGAGCGCTTGAGTCGAAGCTGGAGGCATAGGTGCAAATAAATTCTACTAACATATTTCGTACACATGTAGCTTTTCGGCGCTTTCGTGAGTAGATCAATTTCCCAAATAGTTAGTTGAAACCAAACATATAAATTTAATTTTGGAAATTTGCTCAACTAACGTCTGCGGTTTCGCTGCGTGGTCGAATTATTTAGGTTAGACTTATTGTCTGGGAGTAGACATAAATCATATTGGTTATTTCCAAACGGTATGTAGCTCCTGCACCTATGTTAAAAGAAATTATAACAACAAATTAGGTATAGGCTATATATGGTGGCCTACCACCATACGAATATTCCATTGTACTGTTTATTTATAATATTATTGTGCCTGCATTTATGTTTATAAATTTATTTGTAATGGTTTCGTGTATATCTTATATATTTGGTTTAGAATTTTTCTTTAATTGCTGGATGGAGAAATATGAATTAAAACAAGATTATTGTTAAAGTAGATTTTAGGTAAGTATGATATTATGGCATAATACTAACAAACATTTTAAAGTCAAATGGCCAACGCTTTGTACTAATATTAGACTATAAAAAGATACAATTTGTTTGTATGTAAAGAGTAGCCTTTACTTTGGAACAACTAAGTACTGAACAGATTGAAAACATAGTTTTACTAATAAAAAGCTACACTATCCCTGAGCAACATAGGCTATAATTCGTTTTGATAAAAACATTTTTTAATTCAATATGGCCTATACGTAAATTTAATCGTAAAAAATTCTTAAGTTTAAGCCTAGACTGATGAATTACCATAGCAATCAATTGAATAAAATAACAGATAAAACAGCTGATTTCTCTAATATTTCCATTAAAGCGGATTTCAAACTTTGAAGCAATTATTTGTATTTCTAACTTTTAGGTTAGGTTTTTATTAAATTGGAGACCGGAGCCTTGCTGGTTCTTTTAACCTTTGTTATAACTGCTGTTATAAAATATACTAATTTGATTTGAACATTTAACATTATTTACCATCTTAGCTTTGGGGTTATTATTAATCCCACACCTTTATTATAAAGGAAACATAACATGATTATGTGAACCGAAGGTTCTAACGGGGATAGAGTACGCAGCACGCAAGGGGTTCCCCTAGTCCCTAGTAAGTAATACTTTGAAAAATATGTCAACAGCGAAATTTAAACTATAATATTAAGAGGTAAAACTTCACCATAATATTATCAATTATTAGTTTAATGTTTACATGACTTGTGTTTGATGTTATTTCTGTGCATAAGTATGATTCTAATGAATAAATTTAACTTAAAACTAACCAATATAAATACGTCAGTTGACAGATTCTACTAATATATTTCGTACACAGAGGCAGCTATTCAGCACCGTCGTGATTAGACCTATTTCCCAAATTGTTGGTTGAAACCCTAAAACAAAGGCCTATAAACTTATTTTTGGAAATTTGCACAACTCACGTCAGCGGTTCAGCTGCGTGTTCGAATTATTTTTAAAGGTGCATTTCTGAAGTGAATCTAATTAATATGACTGATTTTTTACGGGGCTTGCAGACTAGTTTAGGCTAAACCATACCATCTAGGCCTAGTCTATTGTTTGGATTACGTATATTAAATAATTACCGTTGGAGAAATAATGAAAATAACGCAAAATCTATAAGTTACCGAGTACAATACGCAATGATTAGAAGTGGACACAAACAATACAAAATGCTGAAACCAAGACGGATTCTGTGCAATTACAAAATCATAACGGACAACGGTTACAAAAAAGTTAACCTATAAATAGGCCTAGCGTAGATTTAATACTTATTAAAGTGTTACATAAAGTATCCGTTGAAATTAATAGTATTAGGCTAGTACTATAAAATAAATCGTAAATCAAACGTCTTACCTTGTATTGACTTATTTTTTTACAGTTTGTAAACTATGTACTGTAGTCAATCCAGCATGAATAACACAAGACGAATTAAAAACCACTTTTTATTTGGCAAATGATGCATTTTAAGACTTACACAGACACTACACAAACACTATTTCACAGCAAAACACATCACTAACACTTAACGAACTGTAAAAGGAACAAAACACAACCACGATGTCACTTAACCAGACGTTATCTTTGTCTGTATAATGGCGACTAACAAAATAAACAATGCCATGTGAATTACGAAAGGAAATCAGTTTGTTTACATCACGGTAACTAGAACTAAGACGGTAGGGCTCACGCGCATCTGGCTGTGATGCCGTGACGTCATCTGCACCAAGCCGGCCTCGCGGTCCACTATGTAGCTGCTCTACTCTAATCCAAATAGGAAGCGATTTTATCAAACTTATGGTTGGCAATTCCTATTACAGTACTTAGACTATTATCATTCTCAATAACACTGACTTACATGTCAAGCAATTTGTTTTGAATTTATTTAGTTTACTATGTTTTGTAGGCTAAGTTAGTTTACTACTGAAGAACTGCTTACAGTATAATAATTGATTGTAATATCTTTAAACGGTTTTACAAGTACAATCGAACTCAAATTATTGTCTACATAGTGAAACTTCCTAACAAAACTGTATTTTAAAAAGGTCCAGGGGTTAAATAATAATTACGTTAAATGAGAATGATTTTTCATATGTAGTACTTCATTAATGAAAAAAATCTTCTACATACATTATAAAAAAATAAAATAAAAATGTCAAAACAGTTGTATAAACCAATTTAAATACATATTGAAAAGATTTTAAAAAGTAATCCTTACAAGTCAACATAATATATATTTAAGTTAATCATTTACAAATGTTACCACACTAAACATTATTAAACAGTAGTACCTTATGTTTGACCTAAATCGTTACATTAATTCTTTATTTTGTTCATCTTATTCGATTTTTTCGTGCAGTGTCAGATGTTTCATCTTTCTTCATTGCTCTTTTAATTTCTTTCTTCTTGTTCAGTTCTTTCATTCTTATAAAGGATCGAGTTCTAACATATGTTGTAATAGCAAAATTGTCCACTTCACTGAACTTTCCTTTGATTATATCAATCAGCTTCCTCATCACTTGAGGACTGTTATTCAAGCCATCACCGTGAAATCGTTGAAAGTGTTTTTCAAATTCTAAAACAATGCTTAACCATTTTTATGACGGATTTATTAGGACACCTCTTGACAAAACCGAAACCCAGTCAGAACTCTTTGAGTTTCCAGTTTTTTCTCCATATTTAAAATCAGTCTTAAGGCCTTTTTTATTAACACGGTATGCTACATAACCAGCTAACATTTTGAGTAAATCTGTATTCTCTTCGGGGAAAACTAGTTTGTTATTAGTGATTTCAGTCAACTGATCAATCAGTGATTCTGCAATGGAAATAAATTCTTCATTATAGACATCGCCCACTTCCAACTCGTCTTCTTTCAAGTCTGAAGTTTCACAATCTTGTACTGGTTCTGCAAAGTCTATTTTTTTAAGAACGTCAACACTTAACGTTTCACACTGCTCAGAAATACAATTGCCTGTTTTTAATATGTCACATGCACTTTTGCTAAATAGCAGGTATTTTATTCGATGTGTCACCGCTGTGGGGAGCGGGGGGGGGGGGGGGCGGAAATTTTTTCAAAATCTTGTAATTAGAAAAAAATAGGCCTTCAACACATCTTGATTACACTTCGCTGCTAATAAATATTTATAACCTTCGGCTTCTAACTCCTTGAATATGCCCTGTAAACTTCGAATTGAAACCATAAAGCCTATTTGAAAAGGTAATAGTTCTTTTTTACCTATTACTCTGGCAGAAGAACAAAGATCATAAAACTTATTTAAAATAACATCCTGGTAATGTAAACTAGTACCGTACGCACTTTTTAATTTATTAGTAGGATGGTGAGGAAGTCTCGAGTTTAGTTCATCAAACCCGTCGTTAATAGTGTTAATAAAATCAACTACATGGTTATTGCCTGGGAAATTATATGATACTGCTTTAGCCACAGTTCTGGACAATAGTTCAGCTGCTTTTCTTACATTTTGCCTTTCACTTCCCGATATTAATAAATGATGTTCAGTTATTTTATATGCATACTTTAAATCTCCTTCTTTCTATTTGTTTACTAAATCAAACAAAATATCCTTAGATACTTGCTTCTCAAACGTAATACTAAATCCTTCGTCTAAAAGATGGTTTCTTGCTAGTTTTAGCAGATGAGGAACGTCATAGAATTCCCAAATCTTACGACTTTCTGTGCTTGGGTTAGCTATGAAAGACGTTTGAGGACTTACATTTAAGCCTGCTCCTAGCTTTCTATTAGGTCCTCCCATATCACATGCGAAACCTCGACTCTTCAATTAACTTGACACATTCAAAAAATAATTCAACCGTTACACTTTGGTCGAATTGGTAATAAATCGGCTGTGTCCAATTACCAGTTAGGCTTCTAATGATAATTACTTGAACACTTACATGTGGTCCTTGCTTTTAAAAGTTGTTGTTGTTGACTTTTAGAAAATAGCTGTTCATATTTCATCAAATCACGTTTTAATTTAGTTATAACTTGTTGGGCACATTTTAGTTCATCTGTTAGTAAAATAATTTTTTTTTTTTTTAGTTCTTTATTTTCATTTATTAATTGGATGTTCTGCACGTCATTATTAGGTACATTTTGATTTTCATAAGAATCGAGTTGGTCTGAGGTTCCTATAATTTCGCTGCTTCTTTCTTCTGTTGAATTTTGTATTAACGAATTTACAGTTTTCTTACAATGACGTTTATCTGCACGAATGGTTCTTTCAATAGACCCCAAAGTGTCGGTTGAAATTGAAACTGTTGGTATTTTTTGTGTTGGTACACAGTATTCTTTTAATTTACGTCTGGGTGGTAGGCCTAATAATTCCGATTTCAAATTTCTTTCGTAATTGCTTTCCAAGAAATGTTCCGAACAAATTTGGGCTGTTTTAGTGTTGAACTCATCTTATCGTTTACAAAAATGCTGCCATTGTTTATGAAGATCTTTGTTTTTTGGAAAAACGTGAAATGACAATTTCAGTTTCTTCGCATTATCTGAATGGATTGTACAACCGGCAACGACATGGCATTTTAAAGCGATATGAATACTTAGTCTATCAATAAAATTCAGTAAAAACACTACAAACACATTCCGAACACTATAAACACAACCGTCGTGGTGACAGAACGCACTACAAATGGCTAACTACACTAGAGCTCTGTGTCTATTGCAGGGCGGTTCGGTCCGCGTGACGTCATCTGTACAGCAATCCACTGCGCATCCACCTCGTGAGTGCTACCATCTTAGTTCTAGTTACCGTGGTTTACATCTACCGATCGGATTGGCGAATCAAGGACGCAACATAGACTCCCCCTGTTGGTCAACATAGAAATTAAGAAATTAATGTCTTAAATCAAGACGTTTCTTATATTATCCACATTAAAAATGTCATCAATAGATGGCGTTAGTGTTAACATATCGTACTGTATTACTCTTAACACTTGCGTTTCGTTTGTTGACGCAATATTCTTCTTAGACTGCAATAATTAATTATTACATTTCAATATTCAATTAGTTTTATTGTTAAATATGTTTACGAAATTGTAAGCTTTATAATACTGTACATATAATATGCTTTTTAAAACTGTCTTGTTGTTTCACTGTAAAAACCTACGTTTCACTGTTACGCAAGTTTCGTATTTCCTATGCTAGGAGCTGATCTTTTATTTTTTATATTTATAGGCCTAGTATATGAGTAGAAATTACTTAATTTTTAACTTTTGAACCTTTCTACGTAATAATCACTGATATTTTAAAGCAGATGCACATGTGCGTCCATAGAACAGAGGCTTAAAATTGATGTGAAAAGCACGCAATGCTATGTATATTGAAAATTCTCCCAATACGGGGGTTGGCGTGCGAAGCACGCATGCATTGTGTATTTAAAATACTCCCAATACGGGGGATAGCGTGCGAATCAGGCATTACACTGTGTATTGAAAATTCTCCCAATGTGGGGGTTAGCGTGAGAAGCACGCATTGCGCTGTATATTGAAAATTCTCCCAATACAGGGGTTGGCGTGCGAAGCACGCATTGCACTGTGTATTAAAAATTCTAACAATGCGGGGGTCGGCGTGCGAAGCACGCAATGCATTGTGAATGGAAAATACTCTCGAGACGGGTGTTGACGTGCGAAGCACGCAATGCTTTGTATGTTGAAGATACTCCCAATATTCGGAATGGCGTGCGAAGCACGCAATGCATTTTGTATTGAAGATACTCCCAATATGCGGAATGGCGTGCGAACCATTTTGCAGCTATTCAGCACCGTCGAGAATAGACCTATTTCTCAAATTGATGGTTAAAACCCTAAAACATAGCTGCCTATAAACATAATTTTGGAAATTTGCTTAATTCACGTCAGCGGTTCAGCTGCGTGGTAGAATTATTCTTAATTCCAAATGTACAGCTAAGATGAGATATAGATGTTGGACAACATGGGCATAACATAAAGTTGAGTTTAGACTATTTTAAACTATTTTTATGTATTTTAAAACAATGTATTTTAAACTATTTTTATGTATTTTAAAACAATGTATTTTAAACAATTTTTATGTATTTTAAAACAATGTATTTTAAACAATTTTTATGTATTTAAAAAAAATTTATTTTAAACTATTTTAAAACAATTTATTTAAAACTATATTTATGTATTTTAAAACAATGTATTTTAAACTATTTTAAGTATTTTAAAACAATGAATTTTAAACTATTTTTATGTATTTTAAAACAATGTATTTGAAACTATTTTTATGTATTTTAAAACAATGTATTTTAAAAAAAAATTATGTATTTTAAAGCAATGTATTTTAAACTATTTTTATGTATTTTAAACTATTTTAAAACAATGTATTTAAAACTATATTTATGTATTTTAAAACAATTTATTTTAAAAAATTTTGTATGTATTTTAAAACAATGTATTTTAAACTATTTAATAGAACTGTTTTTAATTTAACTGTTTAATAGAAAAGCGTTAAATAGATAAGCGCATTTTTCTTTAGAAATTAGGTTTCACTTGTATTGCATAAATTATATAAAAAAATTCACATTTGGTAAGAATGTTGGCTTTAAAAAGAAATACGTTTCTTGTACTTCAAGGTTTTCGGTACTGATATTTAGCAGTTAACCATGGAATTGCAAAAAAAAAATGCATGTAGGCCTATCCGTCGTAGTTACTGAAATTTATGATTATTTTGTACTAGGAGAAACCCCTGCGTGCCCCGCACCCTAACCCTTTGGGACCTTCTATCCACACAATCATGTTATTTTTTCTTATAATAAAGGTGTAGGAATAATAATACCCAAAGCTAAGATGGTAAATAATGTTAAATGTTCAAATCAAATTATTTCGTATATGTTATAATAAAAGTTAAAAGAACCAACAAGGCTTCAAGTCTACACTTTAATAAAAACCTAACCTAAAAGTTAGAAATACAAATAACTGCTTTAAATTTTGAAATCAGCTGTTGATGGGAATATTGGAACAAACAGCATTGTATCTGTATTTTTATTCAATTCGTTGCTTTGGTAATAAATGTAAATACATGTTTTGATTCATCAGTCTAGGCCTAA
>JAGFPH010007187.1:33437-46597 GCA_018207615.1 Philaenus spumarius | reverse complement strand
AATACCTTTAAATAGTGTATACTTTTATATTATACAAGAAATACAAAGGCCCTGACAACAATTGGAATGTCACTGTTAAAAACAAGTACCTTTTTTAAGTACTAAAACTACTCAGCGTTAAAAGTCACAGTTGTGGACAACGTAATAATACCTTTAAATAGTGTATACTTTTATATTATACAAGAAATAAAAAGGCCCTGACAACAATTATAATGTCACTGTTAAAAACAAGTATCTTTTTCAAGTACTAAATCTACTCAGAGTTAAAAGTCACAGTTGTGGACAACGTAATAATACCTTTAAGTAGTGTATACTTTTATATTATACAAGAAATACAAAGGCCCTGACAACAATTGGAATGTCACTGTTAAAAACAAGTATCTTTTTTAAGTACTAAATCTACTCAGAGTTAAAAGTCACAGTTGTGGACAACGTAATAATACCTTTAAATAGTGTATACTTTTATATTATACAAGAAATACAAAGGCCCTGACAACAATTGGAATGTCACTGTTAAAAACAAGTACCTTTTTTTAAGTACTAAAACTACTCAGCGTTATAAGTCACAGTTCTGGACAACGTAATAATACCTTTAAATAGTGTATACTTTTTATATTATACGTACAAGTAATGCAAAGGCCCTGACAACAATTGGAATGTCACTGTTAAAAACAAGTATCTTTTTTAATACTAAAACTACTCAGCGTTATAAGTCACAGTTCTGGACAACGTAATAATACCTTTAAATAGTGTATACTTTTTTATATTATACAAGAAATACAAAGGCCCTGACAACAATTGGAATGTCACTGTTAAAAACAAGTACCTTTTTTAATACTAAA
The DNA here is from genome assembly GCA_018207615.1 of Philaenus spumarius. NCBI lineage: Eukaryota > Metazoa > Arthropoda > Insecta > Hemiptera > Aphrophoridae > Philaenus > Philaenus spumarius. The sequence continues at coordinate 45,755 of JAGFPH010007187.1, read as the reverse complement.
ACTGATCAGCGTTAAAAGTCACAGATGTGGACAATTTAGTAATACCTAATAATCTCAACTATTTTAAATTATACAAGAAATATTTTTTCTTTGTCAATAATTGTTGATATGCCCCTGTCCAACATGGTCAAAATTTAACATGGTCAATGAAATGTTTTAACAATCATTTAAAATTGGTTTGCTTGGTTATTATTTATATTTCTTGGCTGAAACGCTAAAATTAGCAGACAAAAAGCCTTAAATCTCTAACTAATAATAAAAATTATTTACCTTAAAAATTCTCTATAGTGAAAATGTAGCCTTAAACCAAAAAAGATTAAAACGACCGACGTAAAGCTATTCAACACCAAGAATTGAAAAGCTGTTCACAACAGTTCTGTTGATTGAGAAACTTAACTACGTTAGTTAATGTAAGTACGCATTTGTCTATTTCCATAGATATTGTTTCTTGGTGGTATAAATTACCATATAGTTATTTAAATAGATTCGCAAGGACTTCTTGATGTGTAACAAACATTCAATTATCATATAATTAAACACTTGACTGTAATTAATGCAACTGCATAAAATAAAGGCTTTTGCATTTACCTTATTATTTCTATTTATGGATGGTTACAGTCGTTGTATTTTTTATGTAGGCCTATAACATTTCAACTTTTAGGTTAAATCAAAATATGTTATAAATCATAAATTATCTTCAATGTTCCTTCGATATATTATTGGTTTAAACAGATACATGATGTGTATCTGTTCATGTTAAATACATGTATGGTACATTTAACTTTCTTAGAATTATTCTACTAAGATAAAAAGATATTTATTATTATCAATTCGTTTGGTAATTCCATCAAAAAATAAATAATAAAAGTATGTGTTATCTTGGCACCTTTCTGTTTCAACATAACTAAACTAAACTAACAAGGTGCGAAATAATATACACAGTGATTAATTATAACACAACTTGGTCAGGCGTAAGGTACGGTGGTGAATGTAGAACTGACTGACAATAGGCCTACTTGGTAGAAGGGAAGGAACGCCGGTTAGGACAGTGGTGTGATCTGCCTTGACCAATCACTTTATTGCATCTATAGAATTATCTATGACGCAGACATCACGCCACAATATTGTCCGCGAGAGGAAAGAAGTCTCCTGAGCCAGGACGGTAGGCAGCAGTGTTTGTATGTTACCGCACGGCATTTGCAGGCGCTCCGCGTTGTCCAAACCTTTCGCACCGCATAGTTTTGTTTCTGCTAACGTGGAATCTCTGTAGTACAGCCGTTATGTTCGTGACATATAGAAAATTTAAAAACATTATGTACTAAAATATAATACCTATAATTAATATACATAAGATACAGGCAGTCCTTGTTATACGTGGTCCCGCTTTATACGATTTCGCTTTTACGCGGTAAAAACAGTCCATGAAAGGTTTAGTATTTAAACTGAGTTGTTTACAGTTGATAAATTTATAAGCTATTGGTGTGTGTTTGTCATCTCACTCTCCTCTCAAGGTCAGTGCTCAACTCTCCCCTACTTGCTCTTTTATTGTCTGGGCTGTCTATTTTTAGAACTAACGTTTGCTGTCAGTAGGGAAAATATTGGTCATGATCGATAATCTAATACATAGTTAAAACTTAATTTATTTCAAAATATTTTACTGCAATTTTAATTAATTCTTTTAAATTAATTTGTTTTGCTGTACACTAAATTGATGTCTCCAACTAAATCACAGTAAGCCATTGACCTTCATTTGCACAAGTTCACTTGTATTCACTCAGAGGTGTGTTTTAAGGAAATCCCATCTTGTATGTTTTGTTGTATTTGTGAGTGTTTCGAAGACGTGGTATTAATACAATGTTATTAAATTCGTACAATAATTATTACAGTACAAACACTGAAAATAATTTACGAATTTTACATGTACTTTATTGATATTTAATACAGTAATTATTTTTCTTTTTTAGCGACCTCTAATAATCAAAACCGCGAATACGAAGCCCGCGAATGTCGAGGGATTTACTTATATCAGTTTTTTTAGTAAGCCTATCAACAAGCTTTTGCTAGTTTTGTATATAAATTTAAAATGGTTTACAATTTAACATTGTACAGTAATTTAAGAACTTGTAAACAATATGGACATAAGTGTAAATATAATCTTACTTGTAAATACAATAACGGTTTTTCTTACTACCTAATTGTACAAACTTTTACAGTAACAGCTTTCTTTCTTAATATCAAACTTTTTTATAGTAATCCTATACTGTAGTACAAGTTAATTTTTAAAACTGGAAGGCTTATCAAACCTGGTTTTCTCAATACTATTAACACAATTAAATAGCTACAATAAAGTAAAATCTCAATTGGCTATTTTACATGTTATGCCACAGTGAATGTGGCCGCAGAATGCCGTGTGCAAAGTGAGCTTAGCGCCGACTCAGATAAGCGCCTGCAATTTTTGAATAGGCCAGAACTCAAGGGACTTCTTTCCTCTCGCGGACAATACAACATTTACACAGGTTGTATTACCCTAGAACTGACATGGTTAAAGCTAAAATTGGCCAGCCCGTTTTTAGCGTTTTGCAAGCATATTTTTAAAAATTCGCCAAAAATAGTAAATGAACCCCAATCCAAAAGTGTTCAGTAGCTTTTTTGTAGAAGAAACTTCAAAGAATTCAAATATGCCATTAAAAATTAGTTTATTTTGAAATTGTAAAAGTTATTAGCTCAAGAAACAAAAAATGTTCAGTAACGAAAGGAAAAAGTTCAACTTTAGGCCTACATAAAAAGTAGTACAATTTTTTTGTAATTTTTTTCATAAATGTAACAAAGTTTCGTAATTTAGTTCTAAATAGAACTGTACAAAAACATTTATCAATTTCAAATTTTTTATTTTGAAAAAAAAAACAGTTTTTATTTTCCAAGTACACGACTGGTAACAAAACTAGGCCTAGATTGTAACGTCATTTACTAATATATGCTTTGCCCAAAAATGAAATATTATTATAACAAAGTGTAGAGGATAAATCAAAGAAAAGAACGGTATACTTGTCTTTCCTTAGTTCACAAAAGTGTTTCAGTTATATTTATTTGAATAACAAAATGAGATCAATCTAATGAAGAGTCGACAGTCAGGCAGCATGCGTCATATAAACACCGTGGGAACCCACGCGCCAGACTTTCTCACCAGAACGTCCTAATTCTGTACATTTCAATTGTCGTCTAGACAGACAAAAACCGGTTATTTCTGGATTATTTTAACACGGTTACAAACTTCAGACTTTGCTGTACAAAATGGTGTAAAGAAATCTGTCAAAACATTTGATGTGGTAGGCGTAAAATGACTTGACAAATGTGCTGTTTCATTGGTTGAGAAACGTCCAATCGCAAGGGTTTACAGTAATTGTTAGGAAAATTACTAATTTTATAGTGACATCTGATTGGAAGACACCAACAGAAAGATAAAATCTTGACGAATCCAATGGTATCGTTATAATTGTCAAAGAAATATTATTGTAGATGGTGTTAAACGTTGAAGAAGTGAGAAATAACAGTACAATTGTATGCACATTCGCGCACGGAAAGAGCTGTAGACCGATGTGCATATTTTAAAACGATGATTACGTATGTAAATATACGTTTTACGAAAAAGTTGTAAATACAAAAATTAAAGTTTAATTCATTTCCTTTCCAATGGTGTCAGTTTTATTGCGATTGGATGATTCTAAGTGGGTTAAATTATCGATTATGAAAATATATGCAAATTTTCGCAAATGTTCGAAATTGTTGCGTTCTGCGCCTGAGAGAAGGCCATGCATGGCCTTCTGCCAGTTCCACGGTTTTAAAAAGACCGTCGGCTCATTTTAACGGACACTAATTGAATACATTACAATTCCTCACCTTCTAATTTTTGAAATAACCTTTACAATTAAATTGACATTGAGTTTAGTTACAATTAATCACACAAAACATGAACAATACAATTAATAATCAACATACATTAACTCTAAACACTATTACGATTAAACAATTGATAAGTCAAAATTTAAACGGTCAGGTGGTTTCCTTATTCTACTTGGATAACTTTCAACTGGAATGTCAACAACCTGATCCCGTTGTACTAGTTTCCCAGGACTAGGATCGTATTCAATGAACTTCCGTTTCCTGGATGTTTATTCTTTAAGGGAGACCTATATTCAGGACTAAAGCCCGTTTCAATTGACACTGAATCGTTTGTAATAATATTTTTAAAAGTATTGGAATCAACCATATTACATGAATCTTCTAAGCTACTACTACCTATTCCTATTAATGAATTAATATGGCGTTTCCAAACAATACCTGAACTTAATTTAACTAAATACATCACATCATTTAATTTCTTAATTACATGTAATTTCCTTTAACCCGTTTGTTAGATGTTCTGTAATTTCTAATTAAAACTGGTTGATTAACTAATAACATTCTGGTTTTATTACCCCTGGCATAATCTACTTGTTGCTTCTGCCTTACAAATTCAGATAAATTTGGTTTGAGTAAATCAAATCTAGTTCTTAAAGGTCTATTAAACATTAACATGGTAGGCGTATCATTTGTTGTACTAGCATAGAGTTCCTGTAATCAAATAATATTCTACTGAAAGCTAAATGTATATCTTCATTTTTAGTCATGTAAAGCTACTTTAATTTTACTTTTAACAAATTTAACCGAATTTCCGGCCATTACTTAACGGATTGGTGGTGAATAACTGTAAATAATACCATTCATTTTTTTAATTGTATTACACTCTTCTGAAGTAAATGGTAGACCATTGTCTGTCACAAGATGATCGGCTAAACCGAATCGAGCAAATAGGCCTAAATGTCTAAGATTATCTATACATTGATTTGAAGAAGTAGAACTAACATTAAACGCGTCTAACCATTTAGAATGTGCATCAATTACAATTAAAAACAATATACCTTTAAATGAGCCCATATAATCCAAATGTAATCTTTGCCATGGTTTATTAGGATAATTCCAAGCATTTAAAATACTTTTATTTGGGTTACTTCGTTCTAGAAGACAGGAAGAACAACTATTAGCTAACTACTCAATCTCTAAATCTATGTTAGGCAACCAAATGTACGACCTCACTAAAGTTTTAATTTTCACTATTCCCAAATGACTTTAATGCAATTCATTTAACAATTTTGTAGTCTGAATTTATTTGGAATAATAACTCTGTAGCCCCATAACAATTTTCGACTGCTAGTTCTTCATTATTTCTAAAAAAAAGGTATCATTTCACTATCTACAATTTTGTGACTTGGCCAACGATACTTAACATAACTAATTATTTTACTTAAAACTGAGTCAATTTGTGTTTCTTTTTTTACATTTTTAAAATTAATAGGTATCATACTAGCCTTAATAAAATTTTAGTATGTATCTACGTAATTAAAATTTACATTGTCATTTTCGTGATTTACCTTTAATGGTAATCTTGATAATCCATCTGCGTTACCATACCTTTTCGATTCTACATATCAAAATCAAAATCATAACCTGACATAAATAAAGCGTATCATTGCAGTCGGCTAGCATTAAATGTTGTTAATCCCTTTTTTGAAATAAAAATACTGAGTAAAGGCTTATGATCAGAACAAAGAATGAATTTATTTCCCCATAAATACTGGTTAAATCTTTTTACACCAAATACTAAACTTAAAGCTTTTTTATATATTTGTGAATAGTTTTGTTCTGCTTGTGATAAGGAGCGTGAAGCATAATCTATTGGTCGTTCGTTACCATTAGGAAAAATAATAGATAAAACACAAAATATTCCATAATTACTAGCATCGCATGATAACTTTAAAGATAAAGTAGTGTCATAATGTGCTAGAATTTCAGATGAGACTAATTTATCTTTTACAATCTTCAATGAATCTAAAAATTTTTTTTGAAAATAAATTTAATATCTTTTCTTAATAAACAATAGAATGGATATAAATGGTTGCCTAATTATTAACAAATTTTCCATAATAATTAATTAAGCCAAAAAAAGGTCTCTTAATTGCGTTATATTCTCTGGCAATGGTGAATCACAATTGCCTTAATCTTATTTTCGGACGTATAATACTATTTACAAAAAACATACATTTTTCTTTACTTACAGTTAGACCAGTTTCTTTCAATTTATTACACACTTCTCTTAGTCTAAGCATATGTTCCTGTTCATTAGTACCTGTGATTAAAATATCATATAGGAATACAATTACCCCAGGTATATTTTGTAATAATTGTTATATAATTAATTGAAATATTCCAGGCGCATACGAAATGCTATATGGAATACGGTTATATTTAAATAAACCTTTATGTGTACTAATTGTCCATAATTCACTTGATTTTTTATCTAACAGTACCTGTTGGTAAGCTTGACTTGATCTATTTTTGAAAATGTTTCACCTTTTTGCAATGTTTCAAATATATCTTCTATTTTAGGAATTGGATATCTAAGTGTTTCTAAACTTGGATTTAATGTGATTTTAAAATCGCCACAAATTCTTAATTTGCCATTCTTTTTAATTAGCCTACTGGCACAATGGGTGTTCCCCATTCACTACTAGATACAATTGTTAATATGTTTTCTTTAACCAATCTATTCAATTCCATTTCAACATTTTCCTTTAAAGAATAAGGTAACGATCTAGGTTTACAATATTTAGGATATGAATTACTTTATAGCATAAGTTTAATTGGGTCTCCCTTGTATGTACCTAACTTCTCCGTAAACACTTCTGGAAATTCTTTATACAATTTTTGTACTTTATTTAAGCATTTATATCTTTATTGTGTTTGTTTATTGCTGTTTTGTTTATTTTTATTTCATCCAAACTATTGATAGTTTCTGGTATCGAAATGTTTGCCCCTAGCTCTTTAATCCAATCTCTAGTAAAGGCTTTCTCGTTAGCTCCATTTTTAATAACAAACGATTCAAGCTTTCTGAATATATTATTAAATTCTACGTTAACTTGAATAGCACCTATTGGTACAATTGTATCATTTGCATATGAATTTCATTCTAAATCTGTTAGTTCCAATTTTACATATTTGAGGTTATTACTATAAAATTGTTCAGAAATTACACTTACAGCTGCTCCGCTGTCTGCTTCAGAACTAAAAGGTTTATTTTCTACTTTAACGGTTAGTTTTATTGGGTCTACTCTGATTCTTTTAAATTTAAGCTGCTCATTTGCACTTCTATTTTTATTTTCCAAAACAAACAAATTGGCTTTGTCATAAACTTCATTATTTTCACTATTTATATTTCTATCTGTTCTATGGTTTTCTTTTAAATAATTATTTGACCTTTTTCCCATGTTATTTTGATTCCTTGAATTACCTTGAAAAATAGGTTTAGCATTTTTATAATTACTATTTCTGTACATAGGCTTATTTCTATACATATTCATTGTTTCATTTATTGTATTGTAATGACATGCCTTTTGTATATGACCTTTACGTTTTCACACATTACACTCGTAATCTTTAACGACACACTTCAATAACATGACCATTTTTACCACAACACGGACACTTGTACAGATCACTTTGCTTGTACTTCTCTCTTCTCCCTTGCGAAGAAAAAAGTTGTTTGCTGATTTCCAATCTTCAGTTGTCGTTAGCCATGTTGTACGCTGCATGGTTAAAGTTGGCGCTTCCTTTTCCGCAGACTCCAGTGCAATAGCCATTTCAACAGCTGTTCCATAGGTTAAGGATTTCTTCGCTAATAGGCATAAGGCATAAAATCTTTAATTGCATCACTGCGTATGCTACTTACAAGTTGGTCCCTTAAATAATCATTTAATGCGTCTTTAAATTCACAATGCGTTGATAATTTTGTTAAACACGTCACATATTGAGATATTGTCTCATGTTCTTGTTGGTTACGTAAAGAGAATTTCTAACGTTCCGTAATGAAAGAAGGCGTCGGATACAAATGATCGTTAATTAGTTTAACTAAATCTGTATATTTTTTGCTTGATGGTTTATCCGGTGTGCACAAATCGCGGAGCAAGTTAAATGTTTTAACTCCAACTACCGTTAATAATGTACTTAGCATTTTTTTTTTTTAGTCAATATCATTACATTGCACAAAAAGTTCAAATCGTTCAATACACGATGACCAATATACGTCCTGCAATGACCTACCCAACTCACCCCAACCTAACTTTAATTTAATTTAATAAAACATTTCACTTTTTGTGAAATGTGACTTTTTATCACAAGACTAGCTCAATCTGGTGGAAGCTGAGTTGGATATGTCTTTACAAGGATAACTACTGTGCCTATTGTTCGGACTACAGTAATAACCCTTAATATTTGTGCCAAGGAATTTATTTTAATTATTTTTGATGCAGAGACGAGCCTCTCTTCGGAAGTCGTGCCTTTCAGAGAACGGATACCTTTTTTATATTGAGTGCTTACCTTTTTCTTAATCTTAACACGCATAAAATTCTGGTCAGTTCAGGAGTGGTCAAAAATTGAAAGATTGTTTTGTTAAAATTAAATTAAAATTTTACTGATTCTTAAGTATAAGACTATACACATTACTTTTATCCTAAACATAAACAATTTCAACAAGGATATAAAAACATAACAAGGATAGAGTATTTAATACTCTATAACTATTCCTTAGCTAATTATATGATTTTAATTTTTATAAAGAAAATGTAATTGAATTTATTAAATAAACTTCGTAAGAGATAGATTGGCGTTACCCTGAATTTAATTTATTAGTATTTTCAAGTTCCTCAGATTTAATTATTTTACAATCTCAATTTAATTTCTTTATCTGTCAATGCTGCAATTTGTGTATGACGCCGACACTACCTTGCGTATGAGTTATGGGCGCGTTCCTGCTAGGTGCTCTAGAAGAATGCTGTGAAGTCCTGGTTCCCGTCGGATAGATGCGGTATCAGGGATGCTCCTGCTTCCGGGTTACGTCTGGATTCCTCCTGAGGTATAATCCTTGGAAATGACAACGTACTAGCCACGGGTATCACTATAAATGGCGCATATTAACAACAATTGACTTTGTTAATGCGTTGGCTTATTTATACGTACAAAGTCCGTATAACTAGCAACGTAGTTACTTCTAAATAGTGTTCACAAGACTCACTCTACAGTTCTATCTAGGTGGTATTAGGGTGGGTTTGGGGGGATCAAAGTTATTAAAAAACGACTTCTTCAAAACTACCGAATGGATTGGAATGAAATTTGGTATGTAGCTTCTTCTAGGGCCATAGGTGCTTACTAAGAAAGGGTTTGAAAAATTCGAAATTTTAGGGGGGTTTGGGGTTCAAAGTTTTAAATTACGATTTCTTCAAAACTAACGAACGGATTGGAATGAAATTTGGTATGTAGCTTCCTCTAGGGCCTTAGCCGCTCTCTAAGAAAGGGTATGAAAAATTTCGAAATTTTAGGAGGGGTTTGGGGGGATCAAAGTTACTAAAATCATAATTTCAGATCTTTTATTATTATGACAATGTGCTTTTATTATTTAAGATCTATATATATAAAAGCCAAATACCACTCACTGACTGAACACTTAAAAAGAATAGGCCTACAATTACGTTAAAAAGACTGAAAATACCAACCACCACGGGCAACGCCGTACGGGTCAGCTAGTTTGTGACATATTCTTCCACTAAGTCCTGTATCTCTGGATCCTGTTCTCCGATCTCGTTCTAGTTTGCGGTATCCTACTGGGCTTTATTCCTCTTCCTGACTCCGTACAAACTCGATTTGTAGTCGTACTACCTCGCGTTCGGATTCTGCGATTTTTCGCGTTTACGACCCGTGGCTTTTCGGATTTAGCGGTTTTCCCTCCGTTTCGTTTTTAATGTTTTTTCTCATTGTCCTTTGACTCACTTTGCCGTTTACCGCTTTTGAATTCATCCCTTTTTGGCGACGTTACAACCCTTTTGGTGATTTCAGTTTTTCTTAAAACTGTTTATTTCTTCATTTTACCAAACTAGCTAACCCCATCTATCTCCCGCGTGTTTTTACACAGAATAGAATTATTGTACTTCATGTAGGCCTACATCTTAAACTTTTCATGAGGTAAACTATTTTTGCCTTCAATTTGAATATTTTATTTTATTTATAAAAATGATAATTTTTTACCCATTATATTTTTCTATTTGTAATTTGGATAACTATTCATTATTTCCCCATGCTTTTTTCAGTTAACCAACTTTACTTGTAAACCTTATTTTAATTTTAATTTGTTTTTATATAGTTATCCTTTTTCTTCAATTTACTTAAATAAAACTTAATTTTTCTTAAATTTTCTTAATTTGCTTTTTTTTTGTCTTAAGGACCTTTTATTTACTTCACACTGATTTTGAAATTTATTACAAAATAAAATTTAAGTTTTTTATTACCTTTTTTATTGGTTAATAACTTTTTCCTAAAAAGTTCATTAACATATTTCACTCCATTTTTATTTATTTCTAACTTAACATTTTAAAAATAAATTTTTTATTACATTTAATTTTTCTCTAGGCTTAATGTTAAGTTTGGCCTGCTGTAGGCTACTTTGCCCTTTGAAAGTTGGCTGTAATAGCTTTGCACTATCTTGTCTGAAGGACTTAGAATATTTTTTACTAATAAACTGAAAAAATATCGAATTGAGCGGAGCCATGCATACCAACTTTGACTATCGGAATATTGGCCTTCCTTAATCCGTCTCAGACCGTACTATCAAATTCACTCTTCAAACCGATTGTCGCCATTTTGTTAGAATGTTTGTTACGGCACCGTTCCTTTAACACTAGTTTAACCTTTCTTATACTTTTGATTATAATTTGTTTGTTTAATCACTGAATACACTATTTATCCATGTTGGTTTCACTCTTTATTGTAATATTGTAATACAATACACAACCAGCCAATATACGTAGCACTTCATATTCGCGTCACACTCGCGTATTTCACTGTTCCTGTAGAATTTTCATTAATTCTTTCAAACCAATTTAAACCGTTCCTCGTCGCCAATTAATTGTTAACCTTTCTTAACAATTGTTATGTTGTCCTTGTCGGCAATTGTTATCCCCGTCACCAATTGCTATGTTGGCACCTTTCTGCTTCAACATAACTAAACTTAACTAACAAAGTACGAACTAATTTACACAGTGATTAATTATAACACAACTTGGTCAGGCTGGTAGACCGTAAGGTACGGTGTTGAGGTGTTGAGTGTAGAACTAACTTACAATACTCGGTAGAAGGGAAGGAACGCCGGTTAGGACAGTGGTCAGGGGTTGACTGGTATCGGAACGCACCGGAACGCGTAAGTTCCTGCACAATCACTCAAATATCAAAGCGATCGGTCCCAGTGAACCGACTTATTATCCCAGGCGAAACAATGCCCTACCAGATATCCTTGACATTGCCGTGTTAAAAAACTTTCAATTCTCCCACGATCTTGTCTGCATTGACGACCTCAGTTCTGATCATAATCCCATAATCTTAACTGTTGGCACATCTCCCTATCAACGACTACCCCCTAAAAAGGAAGGTAAACGAGTTAACTGGAGGAAGTACACCGAATGCCTTCTCAGGCAAACCCCTAATCTCACTGCAGACATCAACACCACAACTGACATCGAAAAGCAGGTGACCCATCTCCACACCATCATAACCGCAGCACTAAACTCCAGTGCTTACACTTCCCCTACAACTGGGACTAAGGCTGGACTCCCTCCTCACATCAAAGAGGAGCTGGCCAAGAAAAGGAAACTTCGCCGAAATTGGCAATTTTCGCGAGCACCCTCTGACAAGAGACTGTTCAATGCCCAAACCCAACTAGTAAAGCCGCTACTAGCCACCCATACTGAGGATGAATGGGACCTATTCTAATCAACAGTAACTCCAGAAAACGGGTCCCTATGGAAATTAAATCGCCAGCTCCTAGCAACAAAAACTCCCAATCACCCTTTTCATGGACGTAATGGTGTAGTTTACACACCCGCGGACAGAGCTGAAACGTTCGCTGATTCACTCCAAGACCAATTCACTCCAAATGCACGCATCTATGATGATGACCACATAGAACATGTGGAAAATTTTCTTGAAAATTTTCTTGCTTGTCCCATGGGGCCTCTCCCCGACCCTTTCAAATGCGACTAGGTAGCAAGCCTCATTAGCAAACTCTCTACACGTAAAGCACCTGGCATAGACAACGTGAGCAACACCGCGCTTCACAACATCCCATCTACTACGGTAGCACTAATAACAAATATCTTCAATGGAATCATGCGAACAGGTCAC
>JAGFPH010007187.1:15048-33337 GCA_018207615.1 Philaenus spumarius | reverse complement strand
TGCTTTAATGTTAAATAGTTATTGTTCGGCATTTTAAGTGTAAGTCAAGGCTGGCTACCCGTGTTTGTGGTTGTTACAAGTACTTAACCTCATATTGAAATTGGCTTGTCGGTAGTTAACAAGGCCTCTAACCTAACCCGGGGATTAGCCAATTTATGTTACGGGGCGGGGTGAATTAAATAAAGGGCCCAGTATACGTTACAGTTGGTAGCAGTATTGGTTACCGATCCACCCTATTTACTTTTTCGCCAACCTAACACGGGTAATCGCAGTTTTTTCCTTAAAATTTAAAACCTCATGTAACGGCTAGCCTAGAGGCTCAACTTTTAACTTGTTCTTTCATGTGTATCGCGGCCTCATGGTCACAACTATTTCCGGTAACTATTTCCTTGTTCTAATCTTTTAATATTTCAAAATTTCGCTGCACTAGACACTAAATTAATTTCACATAATAACTTTTCCAAATTTATTCCCTCTTAGCCAGTAAATTCAGTTAGGGTTTATTATTTCTTACACTTAACATAATTGGGACATAGGCCCATAGTGTGATTGGCATACTTCAAAAGGACTTCTTCACCTTTTATTAGTTGGAGCGGCAATTGGTGGCCCACCTTAAAGGATTAGCCTAAATGGTAACCCGTAAGTAATGAGATACTAATTGATGGTGAGTTAACCTAGGCCTATTTGATCTTAATTTCACATAATTTAACCTATGTTTGAATTTCATAAAATAGCAATTGCCTGTCATAAACTATTACAGTATTGTGTTTGCAGTTTTGGGATCTGAGTAGATTGGATTTATCAGCAACTTTTTAACCTAACCTGTTCTAGGTTTCATATTTCAGCTGCTCCTATTTAAATTGTTAGACTTGCGCCCAATTCTTAGGAATATGTATGTATGCCAAAAATAATAATAAAAAAAATAAATACTAAATAAATAATAATAACAAATAGGTAGGTGCATTTGTATATTAGTAGGCCTATATTTCTTACAGACAAAAAACAAACAAAAAAAAACAAAAAAACAAAAAAATCAAACAGAAAATATATACATACGCCTTAGAACAATAGTGAGTAAAAATGAGTGCAGTAGCGACCCACAGAGCAAACAATATAGTAGTATTAGGTGACAGTCATGTGTCTCGTTTAGCAAGATTTTATGAACAACGTAATCATATATTCAACAACGGTTTGTTAAATTTCCATGGGCTACCAGGGGCAACAACTTCCGTGATGAAGGCGTACATTAAATCACATTATAAGTCTCTTTTTCCGGCAGATTATGTAATTGTTATTTTGGCTACCAATGATATTTTGCGACATTGCAATGGTGATAGTTCGAGAAAAAATTACATATCAATAGTCCGCTTTATTCGAAGAAGTAATCCTTCAGGAAAAATTATTTTATTTAAATTACCATTTTTCCCATTGATACCTGACAAAAGTAAACAACTTAGGGACATACAGTTATTCAACTGTTTTGTGGCCACCCTTACCTGTAACGATATACAAGTTGTTGATATGGCACCTGAACATCGGTGGCGTAAGGGTTTTTTCTTGAAAGATGGATTGCATTTCTCCCCCTTAGCCAACTCTCATATTATTTCCCAAATTAAAAATATCGTAGATTAAACCTACCATCATTCATGTTGTACTGTTCTTTGACAGATTATTACTAAATCGTGTTAAGCCTTTTCTACATCCTTCCGTTTATATTTTCATACTTAAACTTCCCCGAAATATTTATTTGCATGGGACTATGTCTGGCTTACCGCGATGAAGGTATGCCATTCCATATTTGATTGATATTAACAAAGTCTTGTGAATATAATTTCAGTGCAACGCTTATAGGCTATTATTACATTTGAATATTACTGCATTCAGTAAACCATTTATGTGTGTTTTGTTGTTTCTAGTGTAGGTACCTAATTAATTGTTATTGCCAAAGATTTTTTATTGTATTGCAATTGTGTTTGATTCATACTTTATAAATTAAGCATTTCTTTATTTTTATTTAATGCCCAAAAGTGTTTATTTTGGAACCTTGCAATTTAATCTCTAGCTCAACATACTTAATTTAAAAGGCCAATCATGGCTACAACAGTAAATTGGGGGTCAGATGTACCAGCACCATTTCCATTTTTGTTAACCACTAACCCTCCCCATCGAAAATGGATTAACAAGTTAACGGCCACTCAAGCCAAGGAACTTTTAGTATACTGGGGAATAGAGCCAGCCGAGACACTCGAAGTGAACCGTGGTAGACTGCGCGAGGAACTAGATTCTTTTAAGGACTCAAAAGCCTCGGAAACAGACCCTACTGAGACTCTGGTTGAATCGCAATCAGTTCTGCAACCCTTACATCCACAAGTGGCACAAATGTTGGAAATTTTAAATAGATCAATAGTTCCGCCACCACCTAGACCAGCTCTTTCTCTTCCTTCCTCAGCTTATAACCTTATACAGTCGGTTGACCGCCTTGATGGTCAGCCAACCGAGAGCACACTTTTGAATCTGCGCAAAATCTCACGCGCTGCTCAGTTGCATCCTGGTTTAGATCGACTAATTTTATTAGAATTAATTCCTAAAGCGACGGGTCTATCATCTTGCGTACTAGAGCGAGTCATCGACAATGGTCAATCCGTCGACGAATTTAGGGACATACTGATCGATACGCTTTTCCCACCTCACGTAAAACATTTGGCGGTCGCCGAGTTGGTTTATCGAGCACAACGCCCATCCGAACCATTAGAGGATTTCATTTGTAGCGTGAGAGACATGTCTTCCCTTTTGCTTCCAGCTCTAAAGCAGGGGGAAAGGTTAGCAGCCATCCTCTCTGGCATGTCATCAGATGCAACATCCCGTCTGGCCACAGTCGAGCGTCCGACCACAATAAATGACTTATTGGCACTAGTTCCATACCTGGAGTGTGGTATGACAAACAACCAGCGCAGCACCCGAATGCAACGGCCTCAAGGCCAAGCAAGGTTTTCCGCCCCTAACTACAGTCAACAAAACAGGTATAACGCCACACCAACAGGAAACCCCCAACCCCTAATGGCCTCTTATCGACCCCCACCACCAAATTACCATTCCACACCAAACCGGGGTCAATCAATGTATCCTCGAAGGGATACTCAGTGGTCCCGGCCTAGGCCCCAAAATTTGAACCAAAATCGTTTTCCTCGTGGCCCATCAGGGCCTTTAAACTAAAACGGAGGGTTCACGGGGGCAGTGAGCCTTCTCATTTAATTAAGCAAGCCCAAACATACAGGCATCTTGACCAGACACCCAAACCCCAACCAATTGGCACTAAGGGCCCTATGAAGGTTGCAGTTGCTGCTGCAGATATTGTCACTGTTAGGGCCAAGATTGGCCGGCCAGATGTGACGTGTCTAATTGATACTGGTTCAACTTATTGCTTGATAACTCAGGTATTTTATGATTCTATCGCCAAGTTTCCCACAACAATTAGGCGAATTGAACCAGTACAGCTATCAGCTTGCACTGCAAATGGCCAAATCATATCATTCAGAACTAAAGTTTATCTACATATTAAATTGGGAACCCTTTCGTGGGATTTACCATTTTTAATAGCTTCAACCTTGCCCTACCCAGTTGTCCTTGGTTGCAATTTTTTGGGTAAAACACGTGCATGTATTGACTTCAAGAGTCATGAAATTCGATTTCCGTATGCGTCACCACAGCTTTGTTCAATAACCCCAGACCATATCGCAACTAAAACCCCACAACCCTTCCGCACAGGCAGCAATCTTTCATCCCGTGAGTTGGATAAAGTTGCTGATCTAATCGCCAAGTTCCCCAACACAGTCACTTGTAAACTTGGCAAAACAAATCTTATTAAATACACCATCAAAGTAAACTCCACCAAAATAGTTCGAGCTCGTCCATATCAGTACGCTCCGCCGAAGTTACAGGCTTTAAGGGAGCATATTGATGACCTCCTATCCAAAGGTGTTATAAGCCCCTCCACTTCCCCTTACGCCTGTCCCGCATTTCTCGTCCCAAAGAAAGGGGGCAAAACTCGAATGGTGGTCAACTATAAGGCTATCAATGAGATAGCCGATTTGGAGGCCACCCCAATCCCAACACTGGAATCTGCATTCCAGTACCTAGGTAAGGCAAAGTGGTTCACACTACTAGACCTTAACCAGGCATACCTCCAAATACCTCTGGATGAAGAATCCCGTAAATACACGTCCTTTGTTGTGCCATTTGGCCAATATCATTTTAATTTCGTCCCTTTCGGATTAGCTAGCGGAGGATTGGTCCTCACAAGGCTAATTGAAAAAATATTCGGAGATATTAAGTACAAGTATGTTTTCACCTTTTTTGATGACTTGTGCGTATACTCCGACGGCTCATTTGACGACCACCTTCCCAAGGTGGAGACGGTCCTCAATCGTCTACAGTCCGCCGGACTTACCGTCAACCCTGAAAAATTAACCGTGGCCGCAAATAACATCCAGTTCCTTGGCCACGTGTTCAAAAATCAATCGGTATCCCTCCACCCAGACAGGGTACAGCCTATTGCCGATTACCCCACCCCTAAAAACCTCAAGCAGGTGGCTAGATTCTTAGGCTTGGCAGCCTTTTATTCCAAATTTATTAAAAATTTTGCTGATATTTCCCGACCACTTAATCATTTAAAACGCAAAGGCGTTAGATTCGAGTGGGGTCCTGATCAAGATCTCGCCTTTAATTCCTTGAAGCGAGCTCTAATGAGCAACTTAATTCTACGGCTTCCCGATTTTTCAAAACCATTCATAGTTCACTCCGATGCTTCCGGGGTAGCTTTGGGAGTGTCTTTATCCCAGGACTATAATGGCGACCTACTGCCGGTGGCCTTTGCATCCCGGCCCTTAAATAAACACGAGGTAAATTACAGCACTATGGAGCTTGAATGCCTCGGCGTTGTTTTTGCACTGACTAAATTTCAGCAGTACTTGGAGCATCGTGAATTCCAGCTGTATACGGACAATTCCGCACTGTCCTGGCTGCTGAATCACCCACGACAAGTAGGGAAACTTGCCCGGTGGATAGAGTTCATTAACTCGTTTAAATTCACCGTGCAACATATCAAGGGAACCGACAACATTGTTGCGGATTCCCTATCCCGCCTTTTCGAGCCATCGGCTCCAACGGCTGTCCCTTTCAATAACGTCCAACCAATAGCCCCAACCCCCCCCCCCTAATAACCATATTAACCCGCATTCCCGAGGTTTTTCGAGATATTCACCTCCACCAGAGGGAAGATCCGAATCTCCTCAAATTAATAAATAGTCGCACCCCCCCACCGCAATACTCCATAGTGGACCGGACCTTGATGCATCTTGCCCCAGGCCAAAGATCACCAAGGGTGGTCTTACCCCAGAAGCTCCTGGATATGGTTTTTAAGTATTACCACGAGCTTCCTATTTCAGCCCACATGGGCATTGGTAAGACCTTTGCCCGTATTTCCCAATTCTTTTGGGCAGAAGACCTAAAGGGTCAAATTGCTCAAAGAGTAAAGTCCTGCGTGAAGTGCCAGAGGGCTAAACAGGCCCCAAACACTCGCGTAGGGTTACAAGCTTCTGAAATACCTACAGCCCCATTTCAGAAGCTTTATATCGACTATGTCGGTCCCCTACCTAGGTCCACTAATCGGAACGCATACATCCTAACCGTGGTGGATGCATTCTCAAAATTCACCCTCTTATTCCCGACGAGGAACACGAAAGCACTTACTACAGTCAACATATTGACTAAAAGTGTTTTCTCTTATTTTGGCTTCCCTAAGTTCCTCGTCAGCGATAACGTCTCCTCCTTTAAATCCGCCGCCATTTCACAGATGTCCCTAGAATTCGGCATTAAACATATTTTCACCACCCCCTATTACCCTAACCCATCCCATGCGGAGCGAGTAAATAAGAACCTCAAGGTCGCACTCCGCATCTTCCACGCCCAGAACCAAACTAAGTGGGACCAGGATATTCACTGGTTCCAATTAGCGTTCAACACGGCTTCCCACCTCAGTACTGGAACCTCCCCTGCCTCATTGTTTCTACACCACCCCGTTGCCCTACCTATCGAGCTAGCTTGGAATATGGACCAGTTGGTTCCCCCTCCTCCACAGCTAGCTACAGAAAAAATATGGTCTAAGGCTGTAGACAACCTCACCAAGGCGCACAGGGCCCGCCAGGTGGTCTACAATAGGAACCGGCAACCCAACCCATTTCACCCCGGAGATTGGGTTATGTTTAAGGAACATCACATTAGTGATGCTCCTAAGCGTATTAATTCAAAACTCCTCCCCCTCTGGTCAAGGCCTCTAATAATTGAGTGTTTCACCACCCCAGTAACGGTCAGGCTCATTGACCCCCGAACTTCAAAATTTATACGTTCCGCCCATATCTCACAATTAAAGAGATTTTTTAACCCCCTCAACCAATTTTAAAACCAAAAAAAAAAGGGAACCAAATAAATTTTTTTTTAACTAAATAATGTACTTGCACTTTATAAAATATCACAAACCATTATAGAAAGCAACCACAGCCGTACTTGGAACAACCACAGACTATAAGGGTTTAGTGATATTAGTTATAAGTTTTATTCTTCCTTCTTCTTCTCATCATTTCAGTCATAAACCACTTGCAATAACATACATCCCATTACATCTTAAACGTTTGCTGGGCCGAGGTAAGGCTAAGTTGGTTCTTCGAGTAGGAATCAGCTCTACCAAAAGGCACTTCAAGCGTTGAAGGTAAAGGGCTTTTCCAAGATAACCTTATATTTTTTTTTATACCTAAGGATTGTATAGCCTTACCTATGGTTGCGCGGTTTGGAGGTGATTTCTGATGTGTTGAGCTCTTCTTTCGGCGAATTTAGACTATTATTTTCATTGTGTTCATTGTATCACCAAATTATTTTAAAATTTTACCTTTTTTTTTCTAAACATTTCAAATAATATCGAGCCATCCATCAGGGACACTTCTGGATTTAGCTAAGACCGTAGGCAAATGTATGAGTGCAATACATCCAATTCCTTAACCATCACTCCTATTCAGTGCGCACGCACACATATAAATATAAACCTTTTTTTAACCAACACCTTAAACCATCCACATCCGACAACTTAACACATTGTAAACTTTTATGTCTATTCATCCTATCTACCACTCTGGTCTTTATAATGTTAAGGTATCTATTGTATTTAGAAATACTCATAACCTATACTTATATGGTAAATTTATAGTAATGTTAAGTGTGATATTCAGAAGTTCGACGTGAGTAATCCACCCCATAGGACGACACGTCGAAAACCACCAAATTTATAACCATATATTTCTGAAGTATGTCGTTTTAGGTGTTTACTAGTTAATTATATACGCAAGCGTTGTTGCAAAATTAGCGCACCTATCCCTCTTCCCCAATAATATTTCCTTTGTGTATCATTGTTGTTTCCATGTTTTGTTGTACCAGTCCTGGAATTACACCAGGAGGGGAAGTTTGTTGTTGCATGTCATGAGTTTCTGCACTCAAAAGACTGCACATTAAATAATAATAAAAAAAAAAAAATTATTTTGTTGATTTATGCTTATTTTGTAGACATTGTTCAATCCCACGCTAGGATGAACATTATTAGCACACGACACTCCACCATGTATAGTTCGTTTCACTTCCACCCTGCATCCGCGTTATAATATTTACCACCCACACCTAGTCCACAACCGTTCATACCTTACCTACACCAATATTTTAATTATAATTATCCGCGAATAAATTTTGAAATATTTCTTGTATTACTGTTTGCTGCGTTGATACAATAGTGGCACTGGTTCGTTACAGTCTCATAGTTTTAAGTAACACTTAATTATTTAATTTAGTACTCATATTTTAATATTAGTTTCCTTTCCTTTAATTCATTAAGTTCCTCACCATCTTTTAAATAATTCCCATATAATCTGCAAGACCGTACCTTATACCTCTTCCTCATATTTTCCAAATTACCACCACCAAATATCGTCAACTTCAAGTATTACCAAGCTGTTGCCACCATGCCAACTGTTTAGAGTGTGAGTCCATCGAACACTGTCAACGACAAGTATCAAAATCAAATTTTCTTGTGTTACAACAATATCAACTGTTTTGAATGTGGATCAGGCAGTTCAAAAGAGGTGTGCAGACCCAAGCAGCTACTATCTCAGCAACTTTTAAATATTGTGAGTGCCACATAATGTCATCACAGGGGACTGACTGCACTCAGATCCTCATGTATCAAGAGACTTTTGGCTTTAATCACGATTACTACAGAAATGCAGCTTTACAACGCCATTATATCAGCTACAGTATATCCATCTTTAATATTATGACCACACCACATAAACAGCCATTTGGTTTAAACTACATTAAGACCATTCAACTTCAATCTTCAACTTCAATAAATATATGAAGACACCGAATACTCATAATTTTATCCTTAAATACTCATTTTATTCCATCCTAAAATATCCTTCAGTTTTTCATTCATTCATCCTTCAGTTAAACTCCCACTAGTTTAAGATATATTTTTTGTAAATCCCAAAAGGGATATTAAATTTGCAATGTACACACAAAAAAATAGTTTTAGTTCACCAACCACCTCCACTATCCATTACTCCACCAACCACCATTATCCACTAACCAATCAAAAAAAAAAAAAAAATTACTCTTCCATCCTAAAATAATCCTTCAGAATTTTATTCCATTCCTAGCATCAGTTAAACTCCCTCCTACTAATTTAAGATATTTTTGTGTAAATCCAAAAAGGATATTAAATTTGCAATGTAAAAAAAAAGAAAAAAAAAGTAGTTTTAGTTCACCAACCATCTCCACTATGTTTCGGTTACTGTTTGCCAATCCGTTACCTTTTTTTTCTTTTCACACAGGGGTCATCTTCCTCACTGTACATATTTACCAATATATACATTTACAATCCCTTTTTTCTTCCTTCTCAAGTAAACCCAACTATCCTCATTACCTAACCAACTTGATACCAACCGATATATTTCAATTACAAGTTGTCTTATTTTTGGGGGGATATTGTCGGATTTTGGAACGTTTTTATGTATGGTGTGGAAGTGAAAGCAGGTGTAGCATGCGAATGCCACCTCCAAAATTAATAGTCTTCTGAGTCCCTAGTGTTCTGGCCGCGGGTAGGGTTTCGTTCAATGGTTTTGCTGTCATCCAGAGTCAGTGCCCGATTGGCCCGACTACTGTTCAATACCAGGTATCCTTGCTTATCCTCCCTGCATCCTCAGCTCCTGCGTTTTTCGGGGTAGCAAGGTTTTTGGTCGTTAGGGGGGGTGACTGTGACGCGCTCAGGTTCCAGATTAGGATTTTAGGAGAGAACCAGAGCCTGTCACAAGTTATCTAGGTCTATCTTATCTATGACCAACGATCAAGTAGGCACTGCAGGCAGAATCCGTTAGCGTGGATTGCCGTGTTACATCACATTCTCTCCACCGACCTGCAGCCATTTCGGACCATTTTAGAGAGACCAATGTGTAATTAATTAATTAATGTTATGTTGTGTAATTGTGTGATGGCCGGCTAAGTAAATTAGCGAGTGGTTACCGTATCGCGGGGGCCGAATAGTCATGTAATAGTCGCGGGGTCTGATAAACTTATTTAGGGGAGTTATAGCGTATTTAGGCTGACAATGATCTAGTTAGTTAATTATGTGTTTGTGTCTAGTGCTTTAATGTTAAATAGTTATTGTTCGGCATTTTAAGTGTAAGTCATAGCTGGCTACCCGTGTTTGTGGTTGTTACAAGTACTTAACCTCATATTGAAATTGGCTTGTCGGTAGTTAACAAGGCCTCTAACCTAACCCGGGGATTAGCCAATTTATGTTACGGGGCGGGGTGAATTAAATAAAGGGCCCAGTATACGTTACAAACTTTTGTATTAATTACTTTTTCGGCATGAACAAGTTTATAACATATGAGATTATTGTAATAAAAATAAGACCAAAGATGATATAATTTGGACCACATTTAGTAATTAATTCTTATAGAATAACTCATTTCATTTCACGATTAATTAATTAAAAAACAAATATCAAAAATGAGAGCACAACATGGAATACAAACTTACAAACAAACAATGGTGTACACTGGTACACTGACAAACGCCGTCAAAAATACAAGGTCGAAAGGCGCCCCGAAAGAGGAAAATATTTAAACGTAGGTACCTGAACACCGGCCGCACGGCAATTTAGCGTCTGTACTTGTGTGTTGTATTCTCGTGATAAGCTTGCTTGCATTTAATTGTTCTTGTATAAGAAAAGTCATTTCTTGCTACAAGAAAAGAAAAGTAATTTCTTGCTATAATACATAAAATTTGTTTAGGTTTGCAGTCTTTTACCGAGGATTTGAATTTCTGATAAAGGCTATTGACTAAATAAGAGACATTTTGCCAAGTTTTTGCTGGAAATAGTATGTGTCTCTAAAATTTGCTATGTGCTATATACAAATACAAAAATAGTTACATATACAAATGTACTTTTCTTATAAAAGTAAGTATATTATCTGCACCCTTAAACTCGGCAAAGATACGTAAAATAGGAGAAGTGAAAATTTCAAAAATTTTCCGGCAGAGTATTTTTGTTTAGTTCCGGCAGCGTTCCGGTACTGGAAAAATTACGAGTAACCCCCTTACAGTGGTGTGATCTGCCTGGACCAATCATTTTATTGCATAGAATGATCTATGACGTAGACATCACGCCACAATACGATTACACAGGTTTAGAAAGTCCGTTGGCACATCTTAACGGACACTATTTGAATACATTATAGTATCAATCTATAAATGCTGAATCTAGTGTTGGAAAACAGTTTGGGTTTTTTGAAAATCGTAATCATCGCATCAAACGTCCTATATCACATAGATTTATTTGAATAGACCTAATAAATAAAACAAAAAAAATTCTTAAAGAAATTTACTATGTAAATGTATAATGATTCAAAATTTAGCATCTAAAATTCATAATCAAAAATGTTTAGTACTTTTAACTATTTAAAATGCCGACACAATCTTTTTACAAATACATTATTACGTTTTTATATTCTACAAGAAAAACAACACCTGTTCTCAAATGCACAATTACTCAATGGTAATAGTCATGGCCGTAACAGTCCATTGATTTATTTAAACATAATGTAGTAATGGAAATTATTTTAGAAATCATTAGGCGACGACAAGTTTGGTACAACACTGCAAATAGGCTAATTAGTCACATTTTTAAAACCAAAACTTCTCAGCTTAAATCGCAGTCGTCGACGTTACAATGGGAGCTAAAAACATAATGATTTCTTAGAACTATATTATACTAAATGTTTTAAATAATTTCAAATTAAAATTATAATTCATAACTTTGTATATGTTCCACTACGATAATTTTATTACAATAAATTCTTTATTTGCAGCTATGTCGTTTAAAATATTGTGTCACCTTAGTTTGCAACTAATTCAACATTTTTTTAGAATTTATATTTTTTTAAAGAAAAGAATTTTAATGTTAAAGAATTAAGGGTGACTAAACAAAATATTGTTTTTACAAATGAATGTACAAAGTTGTAACTGGTAAAAGTTAAATGTTACAGGAAACAAAAAAAATATATGGTATAATTATTTTAACAGGTGGTTTATTTTTGTTCAAAAAAATTCATTTCAATATTATAATAATTATTTAAAAAGATTAACCCTTTATTGTGTCGAACAACTGGGTTAATAGTAAAAATTAAAGGGAAGGATGATATTAGTACTAAATAAAAAAAACGGGGAAATAAACAGAAACATTCATGGCTTGCAGTATATTATAATACAACAGCTTGAAGGGTCTAGATAGGCAATACGGTAGCAAGTTAGTAAAATGTTGTTTTGTTGTCAGGCAAGCCATAGCGCATCTTCCTGATCAGAAGATACCGGGTTCAAATCTCGGCTAGACCAGGTAACTTTTCACATATGTGGTTTGAGGGTAGGAGGGCGGAAGCAAAGGAAACGGTGGTTGGCACCCTTCCAAGGTGATAGGATATGACTGGTTTTCTGGTCTCCAGCTTAGGATGTTTTGCATAGTTATACTAAGATATTAATGTATATATTTATGTATCATATAATAATTAAATTTAATATACCTTATAAACTCAGAAACATCATGAACCTCAAAGGTTATTCAAATGTTGATATATAAAAGTTTTCTATAACATTATAATTATAAAAGCTAGATAAAAAAGTATTTTTGTTGATTTATTATTAAAAAATCCAAATATTAGAGGTTAAACATACTCATCAAACCTATTTTATAAGCATATAAAAGTTTCAAATTGATTGTGCAATATTTGTGTAACTTAAGTGTCCTTGAAGTAAGGTAATTTAACATGGCTGGGATGGGGACGGCCTGGTTACCTTAAATACTGTAGTTCAATGTTATCAGCAATAATTTATTATGGACTTTATTTACATAATTTTTTCCATAATTTGGTTCAGGAGTAATTTTTGTTTCTTGAATTATTTTGTGAAGTTAGCAGTTTTCAAGATATTCTACATTACAAATTTTAAACAGCCTACATTTTGAAAATATATGAAAAAAACATTTTGGTTTTCTGTTCGTGTATATAGGTAAATATGTCATACCAAATATGTATTTACGTTCGATGTATATTTCCTACATCCAAAGATATTGAGTATTTTGTAAAAAAAACAATGGTGGATAACTGAAAACCAAGCAATTCCGAACCCATGTTTATATGAAGTTGTTTCCTTATTTTTACTAGTAAAACACATAATCCATTTGAAAGTCACTAGTAGAAAGTTCCTCCATTTGCTCCTGAATTATCCTGAATATACATATATTTTCTTTATGTGGCAATTTATTTATATATAATACATACTACTTATACATATAAATACGCACTTTATTGGCTCAAGCTTACACATAGAGTTAGAGCAGTGGAATTAAAAAAGTTAAGTTTTTCTACAAAATCTCGGAATTTGCATATAATGTTTAAAGTTGTTCTAACTTTTGAACGGTTGAAAATAAAATGGTAAGATACGGTATTACATATTCTTGAAGAAAATCTAAAGATCTACAAATTCCTTTCTCATATCGTCGTGTTTTAAAACTTATAAAGGCTTGAAAATAGTGCTAATGAATGTAATGCATGGCAGGATTAACTTTTAATAATCCATATATATATATAACCAAAAAATAGTCTGTACTTATCTTAGACATAAATTTTATGAAAAATAAGTGGATAGTTATTAAAGCAATTTATATAATAAATAGTTCCACAGTATCTTACTTTTATTTTTATTCTGGTTTAAATTTATTAGAAATTTCTATTTTTCTTAATTTCTTTATGTGCCACTTATATATTTATATACAGAATAACTATTTGTACTAATCTAATATTGGCTTATATAGAGAGTAGAAGCAGTGGAACAACAAAACAAATAAAGTTAAGTTTTATGCAAAATCTCGGAAAATTCGCATACATTTAAAATTGCTCTAACTTTTGAAGGATTGAAGATAAACCAAAAAATAATATATTCTTTAAGGAAATTTAATGTTCTGCAACTTCCTTTCTCATAATTTTTTCGTAGGACAAAGGGCTGAAGAACAAAAAATCTGAGGCAAAATTTAATCAATAATAAGCGATTTTGAGTTCGTATATCTGGGAAACTGCAAGATAAACATAAAATATTAGAATCAATCTTGTGACACATTTAGTTAGCTTTAATTTTCTACAGGTTTGTCTTATCCCTTGGACGCATTGTTTTCGAGATATAAGCAAAAACTCGAAAAAGGGACCTTCTAATATTCGGTAAGTTGAAGAATATACAAAACCTAATTATTGACTTCCGGCAATTGTGAATACGCATTCAACAAACAGTATTTCGTTTATTCACATAATTAGTAAATGTAAATGTAGTTTAAACGGAAACGTAGTGCCTATGTATTGTGCTAGAGAAGATATGAAGTTCAAAATTTTTGATAATGAAACGATTATTTATTCTCCTAATAAACAACGACATGGTTTTGTGTTTTGTTTTCTATATTACCATTGGTGCAATGTTATAGGAGTAGTAAATACTAAACAGATGTTCTGAAAAATGTTTTTGTATGACTAGTAAGAGTATAAACTAACCATCCAGTTAGTTTGGTTGTATTTATTAACCTAATCTTGAAACATTATTTATGCTTGTTGTAGTAAATAAATGCAAGATAAATCATTTCATGTTACGTTGTAGAACACGGTCACAACTAGTCTTACACTGTTTCTATTGTTTTAACTTTTGTGAAATACAAATAGAAACTCTCTCCCCTGTAAAACTACCAGGTTTTAGTTTTTACGTTCTACTGATTTAACGATCCCTATAAAATGTTGATATAATATTTTAAGTTTATATCCAATGTTAAAATATCATTTTCATTTACAAAATAGGAAATAAAATAAAATTTAGAAATAGTTCTTGACCTCAAGAAAATAAAATAAAAACGTTAATTTTAATTTCACGTAAATAACATATATTATTTTAGGAAGAACGTTGGAAGTATATAAATATTACTTCGTTAATAGCATCATATATAGTAGTTGCGTTACAGCTTGGGGGTGGGATGATTTAAAGGACCATGACAGATTTTCTGAACAGTTTATTAACTCGAATAGTTACTGAAGATTTGTCATGTTTTTTGTTTTTTTAATACTGTATGTTATTTATGAAGATACATAAAACAGTTTATGGCGAAGGAAAATTCATCAGTAGTTACCAAATTTGAACTCAAGCAACATGTTTTGGAGGTTCGACCTAGCAGACTGGTTGCCACAGATCAAGGCAAGTGTGCTTGCCCAAAAAAGAGGCAACTGACATTAATTTGTCTACATTGAATAGAATAGAATATAATTCTTTGAAAAATATATATCATATTTAACGATCGGTTTATTTGCTGCTGACGGTAGCGTGCAGCCGCTCTCTGTCATTACATTCGATGAATTTTCCATCGTCTCCGCCGAAACAGTGGCGAATGTGATCAAATACACGCCAATTTTCCTTATTTTTTCGTAGACTACCATCCTTCGCCCGCGTGTGCAGTTCGTCAAATAACGAAACCGAAATTCTTAAATAATTTTAAAATGTTTCTTCTAGTTCCTCAAATCAGGAAACACAGTGTAGAATGCTCCAAAATCTTCTCTTCTTTTATTTATTGATTGGATGAACGAAAATAAGTATATTTGTTTGCTTCCTTTTCAATCGGCGATGGAATAACAATAAAGCGAGAGTTGCTCTCTGTTTCTATAAATGAAACATTACAAGAAATAATATATTACATACCACACTTCGTGATTGATGAACTAGACACTTCAGTTTAATGAATCCCAATGAGGCTTTTTATGAGCGAGGACTGTAACTAATCCGCCGCCGGCAAAATAACGCCGTTTGTTCCAAGCCTATGAGGTTAGATGCAGCGCACGGAAATATTTGGCGGTTGATGAGTCATAGTTGTTGTTGTAAATTATTCTAAAGTAGGTCTGAATGACAATTAATTAGAAGTGGAAAATTATACATACCTATATAATTTTAAAGCACTTTTGGGAAGCCTAAAATGTGTTATTTTGCATCTTAATTTAAAAAAATACGGTCGTCCTGGTTACGCCTATGCGTAGTTGTAACGTCTTACCGACATTTACAACTTCTGCCTTTACCCGCTGTCTATCCTTTAAGTAGTTATCCTTTTCTCCGCTAGGCGCCGACTCTGTACGGTACCTGCAGCCGTACATACTGCTTTAGTATGCGATAGCCTGTAACCGATCAGCTGTTCTTATCTCGACCGTTATTCTATGCTTGGTCATCGAATCTTCTAGAAAGTCGGCCATTAATCTGCTACGTGCCTACCGTTATGTCTGACTTGTAAGTCACTGCGAAATCTTTAACTATGTCGTGACTTTTCTTATTTAGTTGAGTTGCGAGTTTACTTATGTGCGTGACTAATTAATATGCTTTCATTATAAGTCCTTATTGTGAATACCAGTTTTCCACTGGTCCAAGTATCAGGACATAAATTCAAGTATCATGTCATAATTCCAAGTATCAGGACATAAATTCAAGTATATACATAAATGGTACAACTGCTTATACCCTGCTGTAAGGCCAACTTTCTTCAGGCAGCTTAACTAGATATTTTCCACCGACTGTGCTTTTTTTTTACTTATATAGCTATGAACTAGAAAAATTGGTAAATTACTTAAAAAATCTGCAGTGGACTTTATAATGATCTTCGAATAGGCTGTGTTTTGTAATTTGTGTTTGTAAATGAATAGTATATAGGACATGTTTTTTGTATTTAATAATATTGGGAGGAGCAAGCTATAGCATATTTCGGACCTTAGCCCTAAGGGCTTCACATTGGAAAATTTGTATACTTTTTTTTATAGAGAGACGTCTCATAATTCTTATTATTTTTATTTATTTAACTATATCTAGCTTTACAGTTGGCCAACGACATAAATATTTATTCTTAAACAAATCCATGGTTTTTCATGTTAAAATTTTGTAATCTTGTTTAATCTTTTCTGTATAATTTCTGTAATCATTATTAAAGGGGAGGGTTTTTGATTTTTATTTTTGGGGAGGGTTTTTAAAATTCAAATTAAATATATATGTATTCTTTTTAAATCTGATGTTTTCTTTGTACTAAGGGCATATAAATAATTCTAATTTTTTTGTTAAGGGCGTATAAACTTTCTTTTACCTTTTGGTTAATAAACCCAAAATTTATATCTAGTTCTTTGGTTTATTGCCTTAACCTCTAGGTATCTGTGATTTGTGAGTAATCAGCTGAAACATTCCTACGTTTCGTGATTTTTAAATTTTTAAAGTAAGTTTTGAACATGACCAATCTATGTGGCCCAGTATTGCTTCCGTTTCCTTATTTATTCGTTTTGTAAGATTGGTACACAGTATATCATGATTAATTTCATATTTGGTAATATTGAACCTTGATCAATGCAAACAGACACGAAAACACGGTTCAGTTCAAACAATAAAAGAAATAATTGCATGTAAAAGAACTAAATGGAAATTCACTAGCTGTACAAGCTGCTAGATGCGTCACCTTTTGCCTCCCTACCTCAGTTATTTATTTTTTGCGAGGGGAAATGATTTGATAACTACTATTTGTCATTAATTTACACTTGCCCTTTCCTTTTTTCATAATTACACTGAGTCTAGTAGGTAATTTTAGGCCTATTAGATTGTATTTCTTTTTTGGAACGTATTCGTACTCATGTCGTACTCATCCGGAAAAATACAAGTCTTTATTCTCAAATATTTAAATGTATACTTGTAGGTATCAATGGCGGATTTCCCACTAGGCATTCTAGGCCAGTGCCTAAGGGATGCACGCTCCATGGGGCGGCACGGCCGGCAGGACGCGTGGCACCGCGACGGTAAGCGCGGCGCGGCGGTGACCGAAAATAGAGTCAAAAGGCGCTAAATTCGCAATGCAGCACGTTTATCAAAAACATGATTAAATAATACAATTTACAAATTTGTCTGTTCTCATTATTTTAGCTAATAATGGTACTTCAACTTTTAGTACCATTTACTAATACTGAACTAGTGGAGAAAGTTTTCCCATCTTATGCTTTTAAAAAACAAATATAGGGACAAACAACTCCGGACTTAAGGGTGTATTTTGTCAACATTTGAAATAGATTTCAAGAAGCTAAGTGCTGCAAAACAGGTCCAAAAGGATAACATTAAGAACATAAAGATTTCAAGACTTACAAATAATTCTATCTCTATTTTCAATTACTTTTTTTTATTTGCTTTAAACCTAATCCACTTTAGAATTGTTTGTTATTTAATAAAATGCAATGTAAAAATGCTAGTGTCCTCATTTAAATGATTACTCATTTGTCAAGTACTGTAGATCAATATAAAAAGTAAATTCTAAATTATATTTTGCATTATTTTAAAATTAAATTCACATCAGACCAAATTCACTTAAAAATATAAATAAAAGGTAATACGGGTAAATATATATAATTGTACACGTTTTAATCTATATATATATATAAGCGAAATACCACTTTCTCACTCACTCACTCACTGACTCAATCATCACGATTTCTCAAAAACTACCGAACGGATTGAAATTAAATTTGGTATGTAGCTTCCTCTAGGGCCATAGGTGCTCACTATTACAGGGTTTGAAAAATTCGAAATTTGAAGGGGGGGGGGGGGG
>JAGFPH010007187.1:0-14948 GCA_018207615.1 Philaenus spumarius | reverse complement strand
GAACGGATTGGAATGAAATTTGGTATGTAGCTTCCTCTAGGGCCGTAAGTGTTCACTAAAAAAGGATTTTAAAAAATTTGAAATTTTAGGGGGTTTTGGGGGGTAAAAATTACTAAATCACGATTTCTCCAAAATTACCGAACAGATTGGAATGAAATTTGGTATGTAGCTTCCTCTAGGGCCATAGGCGCTCGCTAAGAAAGGGTTTAAAAAATTCGAAATTTGAGGGGGGGTTTGGGGGGATCAAAGTTACTAAAATAATAATATCAGATCTTTTATTATTATGACAATAGTACTTTTATTATTTAAGATCTATATATATAAAAGCCAAATACCACTCACTGACTGAACAATTAAAAATAATACAATTACAATTGGTAAAAAACTGAAAATACCAACCACCACGGGCAACGCCGTACGGGTCAGCTAGTAGAATATATATTATATCTTACATATATATATACATGTAGATGTATACGTACACATACAGATAGCTTGTATGTACATAATGTCATGGGGTACAATTTTAGTTGAACATGGAACCGCTGCTTTAGATAATCAAAATCCTGAAATAATATACTTAAAGAAACCATGGCACAGGTAAAATATAAATTGTAGCCCTAAGTTTTTATCTCGACATGTTTATTTTATAGGCTACATTAAATTCATATTTTGAGAGTTTCTGGTGTTTTGTTTGTCAAACTTATTTTGTTTTCAGAATAATTTAAATTAACCTAAATGCCTCAACATAAACGTAAATTGTTTAAACAAAATATTAAAAATCTATATTTCAATACATTTAAAGAAAACACAGACACGAGGTACAGAATCACACAAAGAACGACATAACCTCAACAAGGTTGCTTTTTCAGAAAAATAACGGAATTATTGCTGTTCTAATGCAGTTGAAAACAAGTCATAGTAAGCAAACCCTAACCTAACCTTCTGCTTTAGGGTAATAGCACGGGCTCTTGTTATAGTGCCCTAGACAGGTTTATCCGATAAATTTCAGCATTTTTAAATTTGATTAATTTTGTTTTCTGTTATTTTTAATTCGTAATAATAATAAGTGTTTTCTATCACTCTTATTGTACTTAGCTTTTAAGCTTTGTTGACATCTCACTTTTATTATTCTAGTTCTTGGTAACTCATTATTTTTACATGTATTTTTATGTTATATGCAAACTTAGACCAAGTCAATGCACCAATTCAAACAGCTGTCGAAAGTAAATAAACCGAAATTAAATATCATTTCTGTTTATTTAGGCCTACTTTCGACAAGTGCAAACGGCGAGGTTAGCGATGAGGTTGCATATTATGCCAAGGTTACTAAGCCTATTATTTAAATTAAATGTACTTTTGAATATTTTTGTGTGCTTATGATATTAACAATTAATTTAATTTCAGCATAGGCTTAAACAATTCCTTTTAAGCTTATTTTCGTGCTGCTTTTCTAATTGGCTTTCTCCTGTTTAAATATATTTTACAACATTTGTTTGGAAATTTCAAACCTTTGAGGAAGATAAATCATTACCACCTTTTATTTAAAATATCTATATTTGTATAAAAAGTGATCCCGTTGGAGGCTGTTGCGATGTACCGGGTTGGAAATACTTTCTCTAGTGTTCGTTTTTAATCCATTTCTTGTTTGCTCAGTTCTGGCGAATAGGATAAAATAATATCTGAAGTTGTTGAGACATTTCACTTAAGTATAGGTTATTATCACAACTTTTTAATTAATTTAATAGTTGAAATAATAATCTACAGTTCGGAATTCTACTTCTGTAGACAACTACCAAAATAGATGCCTATAGAACTTTATTGTTAAAACATGAATTTATTTCTCCATAATTAATAAATATTATTCTTGTAAATAGGTTTAATTATATTTAATTGAAAATAAATCATTTAAATAATATTGTGTTTGGTGGGCTTATTTATTAATAATAGGAAGACTGAAGAATTTGTAACTAAAAGTAAAATACTGTTTTTTATAAGCAAACATTTTTTATAAAATAAATTAATATTCAGTTCAACTTGTGATAACTTTATAGAATAAACATTTAACACTGAGTTTCACAACTTATACGTTTATTAAATCAAACGTGTTTGAACAATGCCCTCACCTTCAGTGATTAGACCACTGACGTAAGACATTCAACATCGGATAAATTCACATGTTTCTGATTTTTTGGTATGTTGTTAGAGTACTTACCAGTAGTTTAAAACCAATTTTGCAGCTTCGAAAGACTTATGCTAACTTCGTGGTGCTAGAAAAACTTCGAAATTTTCCCACCGATTTCCAAAAAGGATGCTTCCTACGGAAAAAGTCACACTATCCTTTTTTGAAGCTGTGAACATTTCCTACAATTTGAGCCCAACCCCAATTTTTTAGGTCCAATAAATCCCAAAATACATTACCTCAAAAGTTTGATTTTTTTTCCAAAAAGTGCAAAATTCTGTTTTTGTCGTCTGTCGTCTGAAAGAAAATATTTAGCTTTCATTTAAGCCCAGAACGAAGTCTGTATGCCAAACAGGTATCTCGTTATATTACGTAGAAAAACAAAAATGGGTCTTTCGAAGCTGCAAACTTGGTTTTACACTACTGGTAGGTTAATGTTTGCCATTTTGTATTTATTTATTTTTGTCTACCGTCAGTGGTCTAGATGCATGAGCTACAATAATGAAACTATAATCAAATAATATACACACAAAAATAGACCACAGCCTAACAAGTTATAGTTTGATTATTATTGGTCGTGCATCACTGAATATTGGGACATTGTCGTTGAAAAGCGTTTGAGTTAAACGTATTAGTTGTAAGCTTCTGTGTTTAAGTTTTATTTTATTAAACTTGTTTAGTTACTTAAATCCTGGAGTAAATGATTCATTCTATAAGCTAAAAAGTGTGTTACATTTTAAATGGAAAGTAATTTTCGATTAATTCTAAGTCCTACTAGTTGACTTACATATTATTGAAATTAAGAGTATATAAATAAGAATAGTAAATATTAATTTATTTCTGCAGATATTTTACACTTGTAGACCTATATCACGGCATATAATATGCAACACCAACTGGTATTTTCAACAAGAATTGGGGATGCTGAGAAAGTTAAAATTGCTTGAACGTACTCTGAAGTGTAAACGGATTTTCTGTCAACTGTCAACACAAATTAAATGTAATCTCTATGTTCAGACTATCCAGCATCACTCGAGTAATGTAACATTTCTTTCAAATAAATATAAACCCAGCTTAAGTATATCCTTCTCAACAGAATGTCCATCAACAGCTGATTTTAAATTTTTTAATAATTTGTATCTCCAATACTGTAGGCCTGTATATTTTTTAGCAGAAGGATAAAGTTGAGCAGCTTGTTTTTAATCTTTATTACACTCCACCTATGCCGTAAACTTAACAATTTAACTATACATTTAGTATTATTTACCGCCTTACCTTTGAAGTTAATTTATGGTGAATTTATTTGTGTGACGAACTGTGACTTGTGTGTTAGTGTGTGTGTAGATGTGTGTGTATATAAAATTTTAATGTTTTTAATGTTCGACGAACTCGCCAGAGGGATGACCAGATGATGGAGCTACGGCTCCGAAACATGTCGTCTTAAATTAAACGACAAGGAGTCACAAGACGGACCTAAGGTAAATAATTAGTATTAATTATGGTGAATCCTACACATTTAATAAAATTAAATTATAAAATATGTGTGCAGAGGACGAAGAGGTGTGGAGTGCGATGTAAGCAGGATTCTCCCCCAGGTTTGTACTAAATGTACAGTTCGCATAGTACCTACAGTAAAATTAGACCCAAACTGGGGAATCCAAAAAACATAGATCTGATTGTTTGAAGTTGTTCATTACCCTTTGCTCTAAATGTGATAAAAAGTCTCCACCGAAACAGCGTCGGGTTTGGGGTGGGAGGGGTGGATGGTGTAAAAATTGTGTTTTCTAGATTTTTTGCAAATATCTTGTAAATCCTTCACTTTAGAGCTTAATTTGTCCTACGACATTTTAAAGAACGTTAAATTCTCTACAAAATAGCTGTATAATTTTTTGCTGCGATTAATAGTTTTGGAGGGGGTAAGTTTTTAATAATTCACCATAAATTTACAAAAGTGATAAATATTTTATAACTAAAACCATTAGGAATTACAACCACCACCAAGCCCTCTAGTCATGCCCTGTATCGGGGGGGGGGGGGGGGGGGGACAAACAACCTCTTAGGAACGCGGTGGACCGACGTTCCCACACTGCTTTTTTTTAAATATGTATTTATTTTTGAAACATTATTTTTTATTTTGTTTAGTGGCAAATTTTCTTAGGCCTATTGGTCGTATTTAATAATAGTCAAATAAATTATCTTTGAAAAAGGACGGGTATTAGTTGAACGTGGAGAGGGAGAAAGTTGGACTTGTCAAAGATATCTTGTCTGACAGCATTTGGTGATTCTACTCCTTTCGTTGCAGCCGGAGACTATCGTATTGTAACTTGAAAGTTGAAATCAACTAACAGTTGTTTACGTTTATGTATGCTGTAGTTCTTTAATTGAGATTTTCAAATAAGCATATAGTTTGTGGGTTTAAGTGGCATACAGGTTTTTAAAGGTACAAGTGTGCTCTTCATATTTTAACTGGTTTTTACCATGGCATTAAGGAAACGCAAAATACACTATTGTCATTTTTTAATCAACATAAAAGTGAGACCTCCACCTCGGAACCAGACTCTAATGTTTCAGCACCTTCAGAAAAATGAACCATGTAGGCCTACCTCAAAACTGAATCTGTGTATGCCACAAATGATTAGCCCAGTCATGGGCAAAGTACGGCCCGCGGGCCAAGTGCGGCCCTACGGGCTAGTCAATCCGGCCCGCGACATGGTTTTGAATTACGTAAAAAACTGTAAGGTCAGCAAAATATGTTTTAAAAAGAAAGCTGTTCTCCAAAGCTAGCAGCTACACATGCCAGTTACGTTGTAGCATACAATATTGCAAAAGTAACAAAGCATTTTCTGATGGAGAATTTGTAAAAACTTGTATGCCCCAATACTTGGAATGGGCGAGTGTGAACATTTGAAAGATATTGTATGGCTTTAGGACTTTGAATTTTTTTACAGATCTTCCAAGTAACTTCAATAAATTAAACCTTAAACTCCAGGGAAGAAATCAATTAATCAATGATATTTGAAATCACATCAGGGGTTCAAAATGCAAATGAATCTATTTTCCAAACAACTAATCAAGGAAGACTTTACTCATTTTCTAAGACTAAAAACTATTGAAGTTAGGGAGGACAAACTTAAGAGCTATGAGAAAAGCGTGAAATGTCATGAAGAATTTGAAAAAAGATTCCAAGACTTCAAAGTTATCGAACAGGACCTGGACATTTTTAGCATGCCATTTAATGTGGATTGTGAACCAGTCAAACCAGAATTGTACAGCTCGAACTGTAATTACTGATTGAAAACAACCACCTCCTCTTCTAAAACCTCTCCTCCCTTACAGGGAGTGGCAGCCTTACTCCACCGATTTTTTATTCCCCCCCCCCCCCCCCCCAAGTACAAATATCTGGAATGAGATATGTGTTTCCACACTGAATTTGATTCAGGATTGGGAACTGAAATCAATTATAAGTAAACACTAAACACCACCAGTACGGATCCATCAAACACTAAACTACATGTCTGCTGAACTGTATTATAATTTAAAAAACCCTAATGTTAACTATAAGGTAAATCGTCAAACAGTTGTTAATTTAAACACGTTTTCAACCATACCTACAGAAATTCCTTAATTCATCCCAGCCATATCTCCAAAACTGTTGTTCGCAGCAAAAAAAAAGTATAGAACAATTGTTATAGAGAATTTTACGTACGTTCAAAGTTTACGGAACAAACTAAGCTCTAAAGTTTACGAGATATTCGCAAAAACCTAGAAAACACAGTTTTCACACCTTCTACCCCTCCCGACGCTACTTTGTTAGAGACTTTTTATCACATTTAGAGCAAAGGGTAATAAACAACTTTCAACAATCAGACCTTTGTTTTTTTGGATTCCCCAGATTGAGTATCTTTTGGTCAAATTTTACTGTACTAGCATTGAAAGTACTTCTTTTTGCGCGACTACAGTTTTTTAGTTAGGCCTATATGACTCCATTGCACGTCTTACAACAAAAAACATTTACTGCGTAAATTTGACATCCTCTGGGTAGTTTATTAAATGACGCAATAAAAGACGCCCAACAAGAACTATAGTTTACAAGGTGAAGTATTAATTTAGTTAATAAAATAATTCTGGAGGCATTATCCAAATGATGAAAAGACAATTTTTGTAAATTCGCTATAGGCAGGTCGGTGTGTGTTTGTGGGAAGGAGGGGGTTTACATGTGATTTTTTTTAATCTGTCGTATGTTGAGGCAGTGGTGGGAGTAGACACTATATAAACTAGAAATCAGTATCAAAAATGTTACAACTGCAGCAATACTTTCAGTGAACAATTGGGTAAGAACACATATGTTTTTATTTATAATGATTTAACATTATGTCTTAAATTTATTATTTTAGTTTAAAAACTATTTAGTAAAAATGTCAAATTACTCACATAAATGTTTTATGTAGGCCTATACATATTAATTGGTGTTATAATTTAGCTGTCTTCTTTCTGCTTGTTTATGAGTGAAAAGAACGCGTTTATTTTGGAAACTGTATTAAAATAATAAAGGAAAAACTAACTGTCCAATATAGTGCATACCACTTCAACCTGAAGTATGTTTTTAATTCATTATAACAAATTTACTCACTCGTTTAATTACTTGGTGCTTTTTCAGTTCTGAGGGTGTCTTAAAATTGTAGAACATGAAGCATTTAAAAGTATAGTTTAAATTTATATTTTAAATCAATATTTTCTCAAAGCCTTAAATAGTGTTTTGTTAAAATTTCCTTGACTTGCATTTTAGAATTTCTAATATAGAATTGAAATGCCTTAAAGGGCATTTTGTCAAAGCTTTGTAATTTAAAGACAGTATTAAAAAACAAAATAATAATTCTTGAAACATTAGGCCTATTAAATGATATATGAAAATTTGAGGAGTTTAATTATATGTTAAAATATTCAAGATTTTCCTTTTTGCTCTATTTTGTATTTATTTAACAATTCTTCGTTTTATAATTATATACTAGGAAGGAGCAAGAAAAATGTACATTCTTGGTGCCACACATGCTAGAGCTATTCATTATTTTAATTGTGGTATAGAATCCTATTACTTTAAATGAGCAATACTTGTATCTATCTTTGTATCTTTGTATCTGTCGTGGATCTCGAAAACGGCTCTAACGAATTCAAAGAAATTTTGTATTTATTTGTAGTTTTGATTTTTAAGTACACCCATATAGTTGTATTTCTTATAAAAACGCAATTTTTTGAGAAAATCTAATTTGAAAGTTGAAAAATTTTAACATAGGGTCTTATGTTGGTTACAAAATAACAACGAAATAGCAAATAAAGCGATCAAAACAGCTATTTAGAAACAAGCCAAATTATACTGTTTTAGCACGTTGGAAATAGAGTGGAATAGAACTGAGATTGAGTATTATCCAAAATCAGCTGTCCATTGGATAGTTTTTAATTACTGTTAAAAAACAAGCTTATTTATACTGTTTTAGCACGTTGAAATCAGAATAAATTGGGCCTGATTTAACAATTTATTTTGTCAAAAAAAAGGTAAACTTGACAAAGATGGATAAATTCTAATAGTCAATTTTTTAATATAGGCCTGGCTCATTTCTGAAAAATAGTATTGAGGTTATGTTAATCCTGCAAAAATTGTTTACTATATTTTATGCCTGGTTTCAAAACTTTAGTTGACAGACGATAGTAGAACTAGGACTAAAATCGTAATGAAAGCCTCTCACGTTTCTAAAGCATGTATTTGAGGTTATAATAAATTAATCTTGTAATTACTGTTAATATATTTAAGCCTGGTTTCATAATTTTACAAACCTATGTACAAACGAGCCAAAGTTTAACGAGATTCTTTGCGCATTTTCCAACTGCGAGCGAAGCGTCCAGGGGTAGAGCCCGTAGTGAGTAAAAATGGTAACGAGACCCTATCGAGCTTTATTATCTTTCTATTATTTGATTTGTAATTATATGAGTATATTAATTTGTGTAATACGAATATTGTTTTTGCTCTGATAAAGTATCTCTTATCTTCATATAGAAATGTTGTTTATTTGACTCTTTTTCATTGATTAAAATAATTAGTTGACTCTAAGGATAACAGAGTATTTTGTTTTTTTTTACTTCAAATATTTTTGAAAATTAAAAGCTTAGACCTACATCAGCTGGATTCATACAATTACGAGCCAGGTTTGGGACTACTGTTCATATCTAAATTTATTAGCGAATTTCCATAGGAAAGATGTAGCCCAGTCGGTGTAGGTTACAACTACCAGTAATTTGCAATAAGGCTGATTTTTTTTATAAGTACCTCAAAGTAGTAGATTAATATAAAAAAGTTTACCATCCTATCAATTTCTCAAAGTCGAAAAAAAAATCGAAAAACATTTTTTTTCTCGATATTCCTTAATATTTCGAGCTGGAATGAAGATAAATAAAAATAAAAAATACTACCGTGTAGGGGAGGTATTTTTCAATAAAAAAGGTTATGTATTTCTTTCGTCCGAGCAATGGTTTGTCTGGGAAAAGATCGATAATGTAGGTATGTATTTTGCAGCAGGGGAAATCACTAAAAGGGGAAATCTCATTCATATATGAAGCGTTGGCTCATTCTAAATTGGCTGAATATTAATATATCGAATTGAAACTTGACATAGGAGTTAAAATTGATATTTTAAACATTTATGGTGAGTCTCAGCTTGTTATCTTGAAAATGACCCGATCTGGAGCCACTTGACTTATCAATGGGTTTCTCGATTTTAGGAGTACCGGACCCACGAACTCATTTTAAACGGCTCCAGTTTAGAAAATTTTCAAAATATCAACCTAAAAGTTTTTTTACAAGTTAAAAATATAGATTCAAACAAGCTCAAGAAGTATAAACCTTTTTTATTATTTACTTTTAAAAGCACAAGTAACTTCAACAAAAAGTATAATTTTAGACCTTTTTAGATTTTTTATCAAAACGCTTGAGTTGGTCAGCTGCAGATTAGTCAATTTTTTAAATATAGTTTTTAAAATAAGTATAGCAAAAAACAATTACGTTTGTAACTTCTGTACCAATTTTTAAATCGATATGTTCAAAAATGTCGAAAATGGAGTCGTTGAATACAAAGCGAAATAGGTAAAACGGAAGACTATTTTCAAGCGCCTCGTTTTTAAAAATAACATGAAAAAATCGTTCATACTTACTAAGAATATTTGTACTGGTGTATTCAACTTTTAAAACAAATTTGATGTTGATATTCCAAAAATTGACGAAACTGGAATAGATTGAAAGGGCTACAGCGTTCGGTAAGCAAAAAAACGTGAGGCTCGATGATAAGTCTGATGGCTCTAGCTCATCAATTTTTTAAGATACCAACTTGAGTCTTGGTATATGAGTTAAAAATAAACTTTTCACTTGCCATACCAAGTTTTAATTCGATATATTACAAAATGGCCAACTTAGATCTGCTATACGTATGGACGGAAATGATCATATAAAAACATATTCATTGATAATTATGCGTTCAAAAATTTGCTGGCCTAATTAATTTAAAATTATCGTAGATGTATAATTTTTTTATATTATATTTTTACATATATTGTTTATGTATATTTCAAATTTCATACAAATTGAATTATTATCTTGAGAGAAAATAGATTTTTTTCGAAGACAAGTTAATCGAAACTGCGTATAGGCTATTACGCTAGTCTTAACGAAATTGTATTATTTTGAATATAAAAAAGTTGAATTTTTAAAGAAAATGGCAGCCATTTTGAATCAGCCATGTTGAATTTTCATATTTTATATGAATCAGTTCCTCCTAAATACCCCAAATAACCAGTTTTCTTTTTCTTTGAGACACATTGTTTTAATTTCAATATATATATTTGGGTAATTTGTTAGATGATTATGTGTAATAAAAAAAAAAACATGCCATCTTAAAGCTGACACTTTCCTCTTGAAAACGCCCTATTACAACTATTTACCCCTCACAAAGTAATGAGTTAAAACGGAGACCTCGCTTCGCTCGGTTAGCTAATATATTTCATACACGTAAGCAGCACGCCCTCGTGAGTAGACCAATTAATCAGTTGGTTGAATCTCTAAAACATATTAACTTAATTTTGGAAATTCGTTCAACTCACTT
Organism: Philaenus spumarius; assembly: GCA_018207615.1. NCBI lineage: Eukaryota > Metazoa > Arthropoda > Insecta > Hemiptera > Aphrophoridae > Philaenus > Philaenus spumarius. The sequence continues at coordinate 4,622 of JAGFPH010007187.1, read as the reverse complement.
CAGCGGTTCAGATGCGTAATCGAATTTTTGTTCGCTTGATCTAGTACAGAAAGTCCAATTGAATTACAGTAGTTAGAAATTATACATGCTTATGTATGTTCAGACTATTTACATCTCATGAATCGCACTCTACACATATCTGATATTTTTTAAATTTTAACAGATTTGATTGTTAATTTTGTGATTTCGTATATTTTGATTTCTAATAAAATGAATATAACCCTTTTTCGCTGTGATTTTTGTAGAACATTAGCTTTAGTCTTAAACGAGGGCATTAGATACGCACAGTAGGCCCTACTATGATCATATTCCATATCACTTTCACTGGTTTCGTAATAGGCTAGTATTAAAAAAGGAACAACGATAATAAACCGATAAAATACATTATATTTTGAAAAATATATAATTTTAAATTAATAAATTTGTGTTTCTTACCGTCATCGTTATCCAATTCTTTCTTTAAGAAACGTGCTACAGCTGTTTCACGATTAATCGCATTTTCAAACACTGTACACGAAACACATTAAAATATAAAAAACACACAGTTCACACACGATAATTCTACGCCCATTGGGACGTCGTCAAAAATAAAATAGCACACAAAAATACACAAAACGTCCGACATATTTAAAACTTGTTGGAAAACAGAATACATTACAATTAATTATTTAAAATGTTGGACAGCTGATAATCAGGGTTGCCAACTGCGAAGAACAGGTTATCCCTACAACGACTAATTCCATACAGCCTAATTGATTATTTCTTCATATATTGGGTTTGCTGTAAAATTTACTTGGGAATTTAAAATTTTGGTTGGTTCTTTTCTTAAGCTGTTATAAATTTCTATTTCTTCTAATCTGTCCATATGTTTACCTTTTCTACAGGTGTGTACAATTTCCAGGCTATTGATGTCACTGTATTTGTGGTCAGTATTAACTATGTGGTCGACGTACAGGGAGTTCGTCGGATATTTATTGAGGGATTTTATATGCTCTTTATATCTTTTTGCAAAGCTGCGTCCTGTTTGGCCTATGTAAAATGATTCGCATTCGCCACACTTAAGTTTGTAAACGCCAGTCTTGTCCAAAGCTGGGATGCTAGGAGCCTTTGTATTATTAACTAAGAGTTGTTTTTTGAGACTGTTATTAGGTTTGAATGCTACAGTATAACCTACATCTTGTAAATAGGTTTCTTAATCACGTCTGACCTGCTTTTAAGCTTTCGGTGTAATTTATCGATCTTTCCTGGAGAATAATATTAAGTCAAACAACACCTACCGCACGACCGCCGGACCGCAGTCGAATTAGAGGAACTCGTGCGATTACTGAGAATAGTACTGGGCTAGAACTATTTTATGTTCTATAATAAATATTACCTACAGAACAGCGGCCTAGCTATGGGTAGCCCTCTATCTCCCATATTAGCTGAAGTGTTTTTGGACAACTTCGAAGATAGTTTTGTTTTGTCGGACAAAAACGCACATCGTTCGAAACTTATCTATTGGCACAGGTATGTTGATGACGTTCTGTGTTTGTTCAAAGGCAACAGTAGACAAATGGACATTTTTAACAAATACCTTAACTCAGTGCACACTAACTTACAGTTTACCTCCGAGATAGACGACAATAAAAGCATTAATTTTTTAGACTTGACAGTTACAAGAACAAACTCAAACCACAGTTTCAATATATACCGTAAACCAACCTATACTGATCAAGTGATACATTCCAGCTCTAATCACCCCAACTCACATAAAATGGCCGCTTTTAACTCCATGGTACACAGACTTTTGAATACACCACTGAACAAGGAGAACTATGACATTGAATTTAACACTATTAAATTCATTGCGCAGGAAAATGGTTACAGTGTAGATATCATCGATAAATTACACCGAAAGCTTAAAAGCAGGTCGGACGTGATTAAGAAACCTATTTACAAGAAGTAGGTTATACTGTAGCATTCTAACCTAATAACAGTCTCAAAAAACAACTCTCAGTTAATAATACAAAGGCTCCTAGCATCCCAGCTTTGGACAATACTGGCGTTTACAAACTTAAGTGTGGCGAATGCGAATCATTTTACATAGGCCAAACAGGACGCAGCTTTGCGAAAAGATATAAAGATCATATAAAATCCCTCAATAAATATCCGACGAACTCCCTGTACGCCGACCACATAGTTAATACTGGCCACAAATACAGTGACACCAATAGCCTGGAAATTGTACACACCTGTAGAAAAGGTAAACATATGGACAGATTAGAAGAAATAGAAATTTATAACAGCTTAAGAAAAGAACCAACCAAAATTTTAACTTCCCAAGTAAATTTTACAGCAAACCCAATATATGAAGAAATAATCAAGTCGGCTGTATGGAATTAGTCGTTGTAGGGATAAACTGTTCTTCGCAGTTGGCAACCCTGATTATCAGCTGTCCAACATTTTAAATAATTAATTGTAATGTATTCTGTTGGCCAACAAGTTTTAAATATGTCGGACGTTTTGTGTATTTTTGTGTGCTATTTTATTTTTGACGACGTCCCAATGGGCGTATAATTATCGTGTGTGAACTGTGTGTGTTTTATATTTTAATGTGTTTCGTGTACAGTGTTTTGAAAATGCGATTAATCGTGAAACATCTGTAGCACGTTTCTTAAAGAAAGAATTGGATAACGATGACGGTAAGAAACACAAATTTATTAATTTGAATTACGTTATCCGTAGCTAAATAACTTTAAAATATAATTTTAGTTAAAATCAAACAGTTTCTTCTTTAAATTTACTGTAGGGCCTATAAATCGTCAGGCCAGTTCGTTCAGTCAATAGAATAGATACTTTGACATTTTTAGAACAATGTTTTGTATAAAGTCAAATCATTTCATCTGTGCTGCTTTAGTCCTGCTGAAAACTAAACTGGATGAAGATGGCATGGATAATTAATTGTCTTCTAAATTTAGTTTTTATTAAACGTAGGTTTCAGATATAATAGTTAGTTGATTTTTTTTTTAATGTGAAGTAAGAATGGTGTCTACAAGGTTCAAAACTATTAATTAAAATCACAGCTGACTGTGCTATAAATTATATGATATTAAAATAGGCAAAAATGTTTAGTAAAATAAATAAAATTTACACTAAATAAACGGTACCAGAAACTGGAACATACTTTCTCACAAACATATTTAAATTATTAAACAGATTCAAAGTAACTTCTTTATTGTAGGAAGAGTAGGAGAGGTGATTTTAAACTAGGAGATTAATTAATAAATATTACTATTATTAGCTAGAGATAAAACTATTCGATCGATTTCGAACAAATTTGCACAAAACACGTCTACTAGGCCTGTATAGATGCACGAAAAAATGTTTTGAAAATTTTTGAAAAACAACCCTCTTTTTGGCCAAAAAACCCCTAAAAATCAGTTATTATTATTATTAGCTAAACGAGAATTTTTAGAAAGATGTGGTATTTTGCATATGGTAAGGCACATTAAAGGATACAAATAAGGCAAATTTTATCAAAATCGTTAGAGCCGTTTTTTTATAAAAAAATAATAACTGTTTTTAGGGAGTTTTTTTGCCAAAATGCGGGTTGTTTTTCAAACCCGTTTTTCGTGCATCTATACAGGCCTACTTGACATGTCTGGTGCAAATTTGTTTGAAATCGATCGAATAGTTTTCACTCCAGCTTTGTATACATACAGACATACATACAGACAGACATTTTGTAAAAACCACTTTTTTGGACTCAGGGGTCCCAAAACGGATATTTCCACAAAAATCTCAACATCGATTTTTTTGCGATCACTATACTTTCTCTATACTATAGTGTAGAGAGAAAGTAAAAGAATAAAAGTTATTTGAATTCAGTCAGTTTTAAAGATAAAAGTTGTGCTTTAAGAAATACTCACAGGGCGTTTTAGAACTCACACATAAGTATTTTTCTGTGTCAAAGACCATGTGATAATACCATTATTGAAATAACGGTTGTTGAATGGGTTAAGGCGTGGTGCACTCTCGCTGCAAAAGGACGCGGGACGCTGCATCATTTTCAAAACAGGTGATGCGACGATGCACACATGGCGTAGATACCCGATAGCTATCGAAATGGTTCCTGCGAGACGCGCGTCACTTTCTCCTATCGCGATAGGCCTACCTGATAGTACTCGACTTTGAGAATATAAAATTATTATATATATACCTATAACGTTATATTACCAATAGCAATAGATATTCATTAGTATTTCATCATCCAAATAGCACTACATTCGACCACTAAATTTGGGCTACGTACAAACTGCCCAACTTTTTTTGGGTCAATTCTAATATACAAATTGACCAACAAGGTACAGGTATAAAAACAAGGACAGGCCGGGGTGTCGGCGACATACAAACTCACCAACTTTTCTACCCGACACAGCTACGGGATATGTCCCTTTAAATTATCTCATAATAATAAATAGTTTATATTAGATAATAACTAGTAGACCCACTTCGTTTGCATACATCGTTTAGACATACAAAATAATACAGATAATTTATGAACCAAGTTTAAACAGCCAGTATATTCGTGTATTTATTTATCTGTTATTCTTATCTAATAGGAACCGTTGCGTGCTTAT
>JAGFPH010007186.1:48190-68440 GCA_018207615.1 Philaenus spumarius | reverse complement strand
TAAAATATCGGTCTATAAACTTAATTTTGGAAATTTGCTCAACTCACGTCAGCGGTTCAGCTGCGTGGTCGAATTATTATATTAATAGTGCACTCCTTTTAATATTACACTATAATTACTTAACTTCAAAACACAAAAAAAATAACTATGGTAGAACAAAACAGTTTTTATTCAAATGAAATGTAGGATATTACATTCTTTTAGAATTTTACTAATTTTGTTTACGTCAGCACCATCGTGCACAAATTACAAAATAAATAATAAATAATTTAACCATTTAACGAAACAATAATTTTGTCGAATATAAAACAATTTGGAAGTTGAATTAAAGTTGATGTTGGATAACTTGATCCTCCCCGTTTTGTTCTTGATTCCGTTGTGTCGTTGCAGGAATCTGCGCACTGTCTGGATTCTATTCCACCGGGTTGGCTTCACGGCGTCTACTACTTCTCCTCTTTGATCTCCTACTACGTCTCCTCATCGATGTATAAACACACTGGATCGCTGGCTGCGTGTATTGAATACGGTCCGGCTGGCCTAGCCGCTTCCCCCACCACTGGAGGGACAGCAACAACACGTAAAGCATTCACAGTTAATGCAACGCTCACAAATGTTTTAATTTATTTTGCTCAGCTTCAACAACGGCACCAAACATTATTTATAAAATAATCATTTTAATTTCTAAACAGTATTTAATTGTTATACAGTATGTAACACTTATTTTTATAGTAAACTAGTGGACCCAGCAATGCTTCGCTATTGCTTGATTTAATTTAAAAGTTAGTAAAGTTATTCCATTGACTTAAGTGATCGAATTGTAAGCTCTCAGTGTAAGCTTTTTTCCAAAGCCAGTTTGTGTCTTAACTGTAAGTCGAATTTAAAAACTAATATTTTGCGGGTAGCAAATTAGATTTTCAACAAAATAGTATTCTTGATTTTTTCCGTATCTCAAACCATAAGCTCACAAAATGACCGTAAACTTCAAATTTGTAAAAAAAAATCGTCCAAGTTTTTGTATTTCAACCATTTAGTCAACACGTTTATTCTAAACTCATTCAAAAGTGTTCCATAGCTTTTTTGTAGATAAAGGTTTAAAGAATTCATATATGCCAGTTTTACAAGTAAACAAAATGATTGAAGTAAAATTAACAAAGTTATTAGCTCAAGGAACAAGCATCCTATTACTTTAAATGAGCAATTCTTGTATCTATCTTTGTTTGTATCTGTCGTGGATCTCGAAAACGGCTGTAACGAATTCAAAGACATTTTGTATTTAGGTGTAGTATTGATTTTTAAGTACACCCATATAGTTGTATTTCGTGTAAAAACGCAATTTTTTTAGAAAATCTAATTTAAAAGTTGAAAAATTTTAACATAGGGTCTTATGGGTTGCCATGTTGGTTACAAAATTACAACGAAATAGTAAATAAAGCAATCAAAACAGCTGTTTATAAACAAGCCATGAGATTGAGTATTATCCTAAATCAGCTGTCCATTGGATAGTTTTTAATTACTATTAAAAAACAATCTAATTTATACTGTTTTAGCACGTTAGAATTAGAATAAATTGTTCTGATTTAACAATTTATTTTATAAAAAAAAGTAAACTTGGCAAAAATGGATAAATTCTAATAGTCAATTTTGTAATATAGGCCTGGCTCATTTCTGAAACATAGTATTGAGGTTATGTTTACTACTGTATATTTAGTCCTGGTTTCAAAACATTAGTTGACAGAAGATAGTAGAACTAGGACTAAAATCGTAATAAAAGTTTCTCATGTTTCTAAAGCATGTACTTGAGGTTATAATTAATCTTGTAATTACCGTTAATATATTTAAGCCTGGTTTCATAATTTTACAAACCAATGTACAAACGAGCCAAAGATTAACGAGATTCTTTAGCGAATTTTCCAACTGCGAGCGAAGCGAAGCGTCCAGGGGCAGAGCCCCTAGTGTTTAGTAACGAAAGGAAAAAGTTCAACTTTAGGCCTATATAAAAAGTAGTAAACATTTTTTGTAATTTTTTTCATAAATGTAAAAAAGTTTCGTAATTTAGTTCTAAAATAGAACTGTATAAAAGTATTGATCAATCTCAAATTTCTTATTTTGAAAACACCAGTTTTTATGTTCCTACTACAAGACTGCTAACAAAACTAGGCCTGTTTTGAATAGTAATTTAGGAATACTATTTCCTCTGCCCAAAAATGACATATTATTATAAAAAAGTGTAGAGGATAAATCAAAGAATTGAACTGTATATAACAACAACAACAACGTGTATCACTGTCCATCTATCACGCTGCCCACCGCGGGTCTATCCCTCCAGTGGAGGGGGAAGCTCCACGCCGGCCGGCTCGTTTCTCGAACCTTTCAGACTACTCAGCGCGCAATCCAGTGTGTTTATACATCGATGCGTCTCCTACGGCGAGCTAAGTTCATCCACACCTGACCCCATGTCCTCTGGAACGTCTACGTCTCCTGCCACCACGTCTCCTACGGCACCTGGGGGCTTCGTCGAAATAATCATGTCTTCTCGAATGCCTCCTACGATGACGCCTACCGCTTCTCCTTCGCCGTCGTCGTCTAGCCTCCGTTACCATGCTTTCGTTATTTGATACTTTATATTTACCGCTTGCTATAAGGAGCCCTTTATTATCGGCTAAATCCGATGCTCTTTGAACTGAGAGTTTATCAACTTCCCCATTGTTATTAGCCGCAATATAATGGTAGAATTGGGTTTTTAACGCACCTTTATTTTCTTTCAACGCACTTATATCGTCTACAATTAATTTCACCGTTGCACTTACTGTCATTTTGGTTAAAAGTTACGAACAATTTGAAGCACGAAAATTTGTTTCCTACTAGAGACGAATAATTTACACAATTATCAATAGTTTTCATGGTTCCAAGAATATTTTAGAAATACATTTTTGTGTTTTACTAAACAATTTTATGCAACAATCTGGCTACAATAATCAACCCCTATAAAAGCGAGTGTACTTGCTTGAGTAACGTTATAATATAACAGCTGGTTTCACCCATCATCTGTAATACTTAAACAAAACCTATCGCAGATTAAGTATACTTTGGGGTTATGTTTACAACTTCAATCAATATAAGTCTTGCGAAGTTGATTTTTTTAAAGTATGAGTTAAAAAGAATTAATGTACCCTATAATTATAAGATTATGCTTAGTTATAAGATTTGCTTTGAGGTTATAAAATGTGAACAACCTTTTATCTATACTTAATATTATAAAGAGGTAAAGTTTGTTTTTTGTTTGTTTGTTGGTATGTAGGGGGTAATCTCTGGCACTACTGAACCGATTGAAAAAATAGTTTTACTAATAAAAAGCTACACTATCCCTGAGTAACATAGGCTTCATTTCGATAAAAACCTTTTTTTATTTCAATATTTGTAAATTTAGTCGAAAAAATTCTTAGGTTAGGCCTAGAATGATAAACCAACACATGTATTTACATTTATTATCATAGCAACCAATTGAATAAAATAACAAATAATATAATTTTGTTTGCTCCAATATTTCCATTAACAGCTGATTTCAAAATTTGAAGCAATTATTTTTGTATTTCTAGCTTTTAGGTTAGGGTTTTAAAGTGTAAACCTGAGCCTTGCTGGTTCTTTTAACCATTATTATAACTGCTGTTATAAAATATAAGAAATAATTTAATTTGAATTTTTAACATTATTTACCATCTTAGTGTTGAGGTTATTATTAATCCTACACCTTTATTATAAATAAAACATAACATATATTTTAGAAGGTTTCATTGGGGGATTGGCGTGCGGAGCACACAGAGGTCTCCCCTAGTTATCAATATATTCATTTCTAGCCATTCGTTTGTAGAATGTAAGAATGTAGAATGTTTTTTAATCTTGTAAGAAATAAATGTACACATTTACAGCTCACTAACTTTAAGGAAAATATAACAACTAATTTTTATTGTTTTATTGGTGGTTATCACATTTACACCCCTTTAAAATCTAGTTTACTTTTCTATGTAGCTTGTAAGAAATAAATGTACATTTCAGCTATCTAGCTTTAAGGAAAGTATAACAATTAATATTTATTATTTTAGGGGTTGTTTCAACCATTAAATAAAAATTAATTCTAGCCTATGTTACTCAGGGATAGTGTAGCTTTTTATTAGTAAAACTATTTTTTCAATCGGTTCAGTAGTTATAGAGATTACCCAGTACATGCAAACAAACAAACAAATTTAATTCTTTATATTTATTAGTATAGACTAGATAATTTGTTATTCATTTTATCAATTACAATTAATTCAAGGTTGGCAGTACTGTCGCATTTCTTTGTATTCTTGTTACAGCTAATAATTTTTACTTTCTCCACCCTATATACGTAGTATATGGAGAAAGTATTATTTTCGTCCAAATTTTCGAATTTGAATTTTTAGTGGAATTATCTGTTTTGGTGCTCCCTGAACCCCCAAAAAATGTTTGGTGGCATTATCTGTATTGGAGCTCCCTGAACCCAAAAATATTTTTAGTGTAATTATTTGTTTTGGTGCTCCCTGAACCTAAAAAAGTGTTTTTTATGTGATGTCTGCCCGTGTGTCTGTGTGGATGTGTACAAAGCTGGAGATCATACCAACAGTCCGATTTTGATGAAATTTGGTATGTAGGTGTAGTTCTGGAATATCTCAAGGCGTTTTTTTATTTTTTCAAATTTTTGATTATTAAGTGGTTTTACCCCCCAAAAATGGCACAAAAACGAGAAAAATCCAAATTCTCAAAAACGGCTCTAACGATTTTGATAAAATTTGGCTTATTTGTAGCCCTTAATGTACTCTACCGTATGCAAGAAACCGCATCTTTCTAAAAATTCTCGTTTAGGTAATAATAATAACTGATTTTTGGGGTTTTTTGACCAAAAAGGGGGTTGTTTTTCAAAATGTTCAAAACATTTTTTCTTGCATCTATACAGGCCTAATTGACATGTTTGGTGCAATTTGTTCGAAATAGATCGAATAGTTTGAATAATAATTATATAATATGGATGTGTGTTACATGCATCTAATATTTTCCATGGTAACATTTTCCTACTTTTGCAATTATTCTAAATAACCACCTCCTATGCTACTCTTGGGAAGGTATAAAGTTTCAACTGGGAGAAAGTATGTGGCAGTTATCTGGTACCGTTTATTACTACACAAATGGCCATTTTGTGTGGTTTGTGAACTTACTATGTGTTTAGAAGTTAACATATCTAGAATTAGAAATGTAATAAGAAATCCTTCAACGGAAACCAATGTATAAAGAGTGAACAAGTTGGTCACAATAAAAAGTGTTATGCCTATTAATTGTAAAATTAATTCTACAAGTTTAGAAAGTGAGGTTAGGCCTAGGCCTAGTGAACCTATGCCTTCTTCTTCAATTAACTTTAAATTGCTTTTAAATGTGTGCAGTTTAATATTCTGGGTATAAGATTGCTATGCAATAAAAATAAAGATATTTTATAAATATTTTATAAGATCGCAAAGTTTAAATGTGATATCACTAATAATTGTTTTTAAAGGTGCCTACAAATTGTGAATTTAACATTGTGTTGTACTCTTTCATTTTACAAAGTTTATAGTATTGGTTTTTTTTTATATTTTATTTCTTTAATATTAACACATCAAACAAACTCGTACAACCTCGTAATGTTGAACTTCTGTGTCTGCAATCTTTGTACTCCTCTATCAGCGATATCATGAGTAATCAATTTTACAGCAGCTTCTTCGAATCGATGTCATTACGCTACAACATAAGTATGCTAAAGTACCACGTGACTTTACCTACGCGTTATCACGCCACATTGTTGAAACACCGGTAAAAGTCGCGTAAAGACTTCAGCCAATCAAAGAAACGCTTATCACGCGATAGACTGGTAGTATAGTTCTTAGACTGTCCGCTAGGGGCTCTTTATATATCATTACTACTTGGCAAAGTTGTACCAGTCGTCCAATCCACGCGCGCACATGTGGAGAGGCCTATAGCATTGTTGAAAGTCGAAGTTTACGTACATATTCTCGTGTCACGCTGCGAAATAAACAACAATGAAAAGATGATTGTGTTTTAGTTATTGAGGTTATGTTTGTGTTTATTTTTTTTATTTAAACTGTGCCACGGTTTTCGTTTCAATTTACCCGTTTAATTGAGGGTTTTTTAGTTAACAAATTGGATTAGTTTTTCGACGATGCAATTGAGTTATGGTGTTATGATGGTGTTTTTATTTTTGACCTAATGAGAGTGTAATCCAGCCGAATAATCTAGAATGGTGTCTCTTACACATACTTTGATCGTTTTGGTCTTGTGGACGTTCGGAGTGACTTTAGCTAGTATACATAACTTTATTTCGTTTGATGCGCTCACCGATGGCGAAACTGAAAAACTGATACATTTTAACGGTGTAACCGCTAAGGAGACATCGGTCGTAGCTCATGGGGATGATTTGGGGTGAGTTTATTGGTTTAATTTAATTAAAAAATTATTTGCTAAGCGTTATGAAAAGTGGTAACGATTTGGTTAAACGTATAATTCTTTAATATTCCACATTCAAACTAAAAACAAAAACCTAATCTTTTTACTAGATAGAATCTTGTGAATTCTGTTTCCTCGGCGAGTTTTTGGTTTGTTTTCGATATTAATTTGAATTTTTATACGTTTTTTAGGTTAGTTTCGGACCTTAATCCGTTACATGTACTGAATGAATATTTGCAATCGTGTGAACAATATAGGGTTGCCTATATGTTTTAGATCCACAATCGCGACTTGAAATCGAACCAGAGTTTTCATTTTACTCTTTTTTTAGATATTTCACAACTATATGTAGCAAATATCAGAATATGTTTAAACTAGTTGAGTAGTTGAAGACGATAAAACCTAACTAAAATTTGCGGAACAGTACAGAAATTGCAATAAAGTACAGTAAGGCCTATAATATTTTATATTGAGGTTGTTATTTTGAATTATGTTTTCAATAGAACGATTATGTAATTATTAGGGTTAGCGAAAACAAATGTAATACTTTTTGAATTTTGTGCGTTTAAAAAAAGTTCTTAAAAAACACTATTACCGGTACACATTGTTATGGAATTGCCAGATCATTACTTTTACATTACACCATTTTTACTTTCTCCCCCTATACCATAGTATATGGAGAAAGTATTGTATTCGTCAAAATTTTCGAGTTTGAGTTTTTGGTGGAAATATCCGTTTTGGGTCCCCCTGAACCTAAAAAAGTGGTTTTCGGAGTGATGTCTGTGTGTGTGTCTGTATGTGTGTCTGTGTGTCTGTGTGGATGTTATCAGACCTAGAGCTTAAACCAGTCGTCCGATTTTGATGAAATTTGGTATGGAGGTACTAATCTACGGTATCTCCAGAGGTTTTTTCATTTTTGTGAATTTTTTATTTTTAAGGGTACTTTTCCCATAAAAACCCTTAAAATAACGGAAAAATCAACTTTTCTCAAAAACGGCTCTAACGATTTTGATTAAAATTTTATAGTTTATTAGGGACCTAACGTACTATAAACTGTAAAATTTTAATCAAAATCGTTCGAGCCGTTTTTGAGAAAAGTTGGGTTTTCCGTTATTTTATGGATTTTTATGGGAAAATGACTGTTAAAAATAAAAAAATCACAATAAAGTGGTAATAGTATTTTTTTATTAAGTTTCTATAATGAGGGAGAAAGTATGTGTCAGTTTCCTGATACCGTTTATTAAATATAGGCCTATTGTAGAAAGGAATTTCGAGGGTTTACATAACAGGTAACGAACTACTTATTTGTTTATGATTGCGTTTACATAATTTCTTTTAGTCAAACTTGTTGATGAATACTATACTAGAGGGCTCCGCCCCTGCTCGCTTCGCTTACCAATTTCCGCGCCGAAGTAAATGCAAACGGATTATTGTATAGTATGGTATATTCACGGGAATGGCGATTGTTTAGGACAGAGATGTTTTATTTTTATGTAGAAGAGAGGAAATTGTCAAGTTATAAAATATTACCAATTCATAGTTCCTTATTGTACCGAGTCTATATTTCATAAAACAACTAGTGTCATATATGTTATATTTATATATATGTTTACAAACTGTAAACATACTGTGCCTAGAGACTGTAAATAAGTAATTTGACTTTTTTGGGTTGCAATTCTGTTTCACAAAACAACGTAATTGGCAACAGTATTGAAAGAAATTATAATTTATCTTATTAATAAGGTTTTATTAAATGGCTTAGTATTTATTCTTAAATTATACAACTTTTGAGGAATTAGAAACTAATTGATGCAGGTAGAGAGCCTGGTATAGGAAGCGTAAAGGAGGGACTAAGAGTCCAGCGGTCTATCAGAAAAGACCAAGACAATGTGTCTGCCTTTACGAAATATTTTTTAGATTAATCCTTCGTTCGGCGTAAACCCGGACACTCTGTCTTAAATAATTTTATATACGAAAATTGGAAAAAAGAGGCTGAACCATGTATTTCACAACAATGGACACCAAAATCGGAGAGATTTGAAAATACCAGAGTCAATAAAAATGAGGTCAGGTATTCTTTTTACTTTCTCAGCTATACTATAGTATAGAAAAAGTATAGTGATCGCAAAAAAAAAATCAATGTTGAGGTTTTTGTGGAAATGTCCGTTTTGCTACCCCCTGAGTCCAAAAAAGCGTTTTTTTTTTTTACAAAATTAATGTCTGCTGTATGTAGGCCTACAAAGCTAGAGACAAAACTATTCGATCGATTTCGAACAAACTTACACCAAACATGTCAATTAGGCCTGTATAGATGCACGAACAAAGGTTTTGAAATTTTTTGAAAAACAACTTTTTGAGATTTTTGTAGCAATATCTAACGATTTTGATAAAATTTGACTTTTTTGTAGCCCTTAATATACCCTACCATATGCAAAAAACCGCATTTTTCTAAAAATTATCGTTTAGCTAATAATAATAATAACTGATTTTTGGGGTTATTTGGGCCAAAAAGGGGTTGTTTTTCAAAACCTTTTTTCGTGCATCTATACAGGCCTAATAGCTAATAATAATAATATTTATTAGTTACTCTCCTACTTTAATACAATTATGAAGTCACAGTGAATATGTTTGATAATTTAAATATGTTTGTCAGAAAGTATGTGCCAGTTTCTGGTAACGTTTATTATGTTTAGGGCCGAACTACTTTACCCAGCTTCTAGGAGATATTAAGAAACTCATTAGGCCTATATAATTTATGTAAGAAAATAGCAATGAGAGATTTTAGTTTGTAAATAAGGAAATAATAATGTTAAAAAATACGGGTTTTACTATGTAGCTTAATGACAAATAATTAGTAATCATATTAAATTCCTTAAAAGTAAACAATTCAACTATTAAACGTTAAAATAATTTACCAAATAAATTAAGATAGGTGATAATTCAATTTGAAAGAAAGGGAAACAATGTTAAGTATGCGTTTGTATAGGCCTATACATATTTGTAATTTTTCCGTGCAAGGAAGGAAAAGGTAGTAGCTCAAAGTGCTTTCATTTAATTGTTTAAAGCGTTTTGTATGGAAAAATCATGTGTGTATGAAAAATGTAAACCCGTGACCTACAACAAAAAGGTGCGTATAAATATTTGATGCTGGGAAAAACACATTACTTGATGCTCTTACAAAAAAAATATATATTATTATATTTTTAACTATATTAGAATATTATTTTTAAACGAATTACGGAACCTTTAATATATATATACATATACATTTTAGAACAAATTGTATTCAGAATGATACAATTTACACTTTTCAAAATCATGGGGTGGGACATCAAGTGTATCCAAATCTTGCAATAATAAAATAATTTGTTTCTCTTTTTTCTTTTAAATGTGGCCTATATAAATATAAATTTTACTATATTAAATTATTATAATTACTTCTTAAAAATATTTTATAAATTGTAGGATTATTTACTTAAAGAATTAATGATTCAATTAGGTATATTTTATGTTGCTTGGATATTAAGTGGACAATTGATTTGACAATGACTCATGTAGTTCAGTTGCCACACTGCTGTGAGCGTACAAAAACGCACTTTATTAAACTGTTGTAGGAAAAATACATTTTTTAATTCATTGCCATAGCAACCAACTGCATAAAATAACAGATTCAGGCAACACAATTTTAGGTTAGGCCTTGTCAGGGCCTAGTCTATTTTATTTCGTCTAGCTTATCGGCAACATACACACATGATTTTGTGTGCACTTCTGTGCCACAGTGTCTTTCGAATGATATAATTCCCCCCCCCTCCTTTTATCATAAACATGAAAAAAAGGTATTTCAATTTTCTATGTTCACGTATTAATATAATGATTATATTCCATTAAACCTGGCCAACTTAACAGTTACGTTTGAGTTGTACAGATCGTCTTTTTGAGGTTTTGTTTGAAATGTAAACAAATATTAGTAGAATTGTCACAAACACAAGCCGTACAATATAGCATTGTCTGTGGACTGTGGTTTTTTTAAGCTAACGTAAGAATAGACAAGACTGACTTTCAATGTCTGCAAGTTTCAGGTTGACCTAGCCTACACGGACTCTTATATCAGATTAGATTAGGACAGACAAATTATATTTTAGTCCCTACATTCTTATTTCTATGACTATCAACAATGTGATCACGTGTTATATTTCTTTATTTTTGATTGGTAGGTTAAACGTAAACAACTACGAGTCCTAATTTTTAGTCGATTTTCGCGTAATTGTTGTTATTGTCAATTTAGATCATTTTACGTACACATTTGAAGTAGGCCTATATTCAACGTTTTAATTGTTAAATTGTAATTTGTTTAACTGTACTGTATAAACGAAGAAGTTCTGACTTATTCATAATCAACATGCAGCCTAAACTATGATAGCTAGAGTTATGTAACATTTTCAGGGTAACTTACCTTCATACTACTATCTAGAAGTGCTCTTAGAAAGGATTTTGCAAAATATTTATTTTTAGGGTTGACAATGGTTAAAATAAGGGGATTCACTCCTAGCCCTGTACCAGATAAAAAAGCTGATTTGAATCAACAGTTTGGCAAAACAATTGTAGGTGTGGCCTATTCTGAATCAAAACTCGTTTCTTGAAACTATCTACCATATTATTACCATATTGGCAAATTTAGAATCAGGTAATTCTTCTTAAACAACATATTTTAGGTTAGGTATTAGCAAAGAAAAATAACGAAAAAGGCTTATTATATCATAATTCAAATATTTATTTAAATTACGCCAACTCTATTCTTTACTAGGCCTATTTGACCAGTTTGAAAAACCGCCTTAACTTATCACATTTTATTCATATTTTATAACTTGAAAATTGTATCACTTATATGTAAAAATAAAAAATCTCTTACCTAGTCAATCGTGATTCCCGCAAAAATGACATAGTATACAATAATCTGTTTGCATTTGCTTCACAGCTGGGGTTGACGAGCGAAGCGAATATCAACAGTTTATTAATACTAAATCAAAATGCATTTGCAATGATCTATTTGAGGAAATTATCTATTTGTAATTAACAAAGTAGCCTATATAATCAAATTTACAAAATTTGTTTCCATTAACTTTTAAAACAATTTTCCCATGCATTCTTGCAAAAACTCTATCTGGGTTTTGTGGTGGAATTATATCTCTTATCTCATGACCAACCACAAGGCTGTATAATGATAGAGTTTAACGCCTTATGTGGGCCTAAATGATCACAGAGGCGTATCTGGACTTTAACAATGAGGTTGTTGGAGGACTGGAGCTAAGGAATCCCCCAAAGTAAAAGGAATATTTGTGACGTTTTAACCTATATAAATGGATAGTAAAGCAAACCGTATAGTCTGAAATCACATTATAAATCAGACCAAAAAACAGGTTTTCAAAAAATTCAACCTCTAATGTGGTTAAAAATAGGACATTGTTAAAATGTGAAGATATTGCCGCACGAAAATTGAAGGCGCGTAATTATGTTATTAGCTGATTACCATAGAAAATATAAGCTATTGCAGTGATTCTTATGGTGAGACCTAAGGTAGGGAAGTAGTCAATGAGCACCGATCATGGTTTCCAGAACACGGTTTAGGTTGTCATTAAAATGTTTTTTATATATATTTACGTGTTAACAATCTAATGGCCGCGTTTTACGTCAGATTTGTTCCAAATTTGGTACACACGATGGTTTTCCTAGTCGCTCGGACGTATTCGTTAGCCAAAACGTCAAAAAATCGGAAGTACGTTTTTTGACAGGAAGCAAATGTTTTTTTTGCGATTTTTCGTACTAGAATGAAGCTTTTTTTGTGGTATAAAAATATTTACGACAATTTTCTGCACATTTTTTTGACACGACTTTATAGCCCGCCCGGTTTTCCAAAAATCGATAAAAACCTAAGAAACTGTAAAAGTACACTATATTTTTACTTCGCGAAGCGATTTTGTCCACTGTGAGTGAAGCGAAGCAGTCCATAATCCGAGGCCGCAAGGTCAAACAAGCGAGCGGAACGAAGCAGCTCGTGAGTCGGGGCTAGAGGCTCATGTGGAAACAAATTTACCGGTATATTTTGTACACGCAGGCAGCTGTTTAGAGGCCTTGTGAACGAAAATCAACGAAAAATGTATAATTGCATTCAAACATCTGTTGTTACATAATATAAATAAAACAACTGATTTGGATATAAAACATGATTTTAGATGAGGCATATTATATACTGAACCAAAACAGGTTTATCGAAAGCATTTACATTTTATTTATTACCATACCAACCAAATTGGCGAATTCTTCATAATCAACAGTTTTTTTAGATTAGGTAAAAGCAAACACAATAAAAAATCAACGAAAAATCTTTCTGTATTTTAAGTCAAACATCTGATGTTAGGCTACTTATTGCTTCGTTTCCTTTAGTTGGCAATATCAAAATATGTTTTAATTGTTGATTATTGATTATTTAAATATTAATGGTGAAATTACAATGCATGCCGTAATTCGAATTATTTCGAGCTCTGTCTTACATTATACAAAGGTCACAACCCCCTCCATATGCTTCTGTGCATTTACATTTTATTTATTACCATACCAAAAATTTGGCGAATTTTTTGGTCTTTTCTGTTATATCCCCGCATTTACAAACCATTTTCTATTCTCTAACTATTTTCTATAGATTGAAGATTAATCGGGAAAGTCCAAATCATTATTTATAACTACTCCATAACATATAAGGAAGGAAGTTTGCAGTTTTTGTTGATATTAGATAAGGGTTATCGCAAATGCGTAACTTTACTATTCGATTCTAGCCTAATATGTTTGCAGACAACGACGTTGTTTTACATATTACTGTTAAATGTTGAATACAGGTAAACAGACTGTGACTAAATAGGTTAGGTTAGAACCTTTAACATATTTTTTAAAATTATTATTATTGCATTTCTGTTGCCATAGGTTAAACTAGAGTCGAATAGTAAAGTTGCGCAAGTTTAAAATTTGTTTATTATTTTTTCCCAACTTATTCGTTTGAATGGTGAGTAAATATTATATTTCACATTTGCAGTTCAATCCCGATTAATCCTCATTCTATAGAAAATAGTTTGTAAATGCGGGGATATAACAGAAAAGACCCGAATTTTTTAATCAGGTAATTATTCTTCATAATTAACAGTTTTTTTTAGATTAGGTAAAAGCAAACACAGTAAAAAATCAACGAAAAATCTTTCTGTATTTTAAGTCAAACATCTGATGTTAGAAGAAAAAAAAAAAAAAAAAAAAAAAAACTGATGTTAGGCTACTTATTGCTTCGTTTCCATTAGTTGGCAATATCAAAATATGTTTTAATTGTTGATTATTGATTATTTAGATATTAATGGTGAAATTACAATGTATGCCGTAATTCGAATTATTTCGAGCTCTGCATGTCTTACATTATACATAGGTCACCACCCTCCATATGGTTCTGTCCTAATCAACCGCCATTTCCATGAAAACGTCTGAGTATACAATAATCTATTTGCATTGACTTTACCATGAGCCGGCCGGGGGTTGCTGAGAAGAGCGATTCCGCTAGTCTAAAAATAAGAATTACTTCAAAATTCTCAAAATGTATTCAAGAATGTAGGGAAAATAAAGCTAAACACTTTCGATTGTATTTTACAATCGAACTATCGCAAATGACAGTCGAACTCCGCTCATTTAAGAAATCATAATTTCACCATTTAATTGCAAATTTCTCCATACCTTGCTGCGATGAAATCGAAATCTGCCTGACAGAACGAACCCAGTTAAACGATAATTAGCTTACAGTTGTTGTCACTAGTTTTTCCAAAACAACTTCGATAAACAGACACTGCGAGCGAAACGATTACGGGGATTGATTGAGCCCAGAGTCCAATTGGTCATCTCTAATTAGTCCTATTAAACACAAACTGGACCAACCTGATTCGAACAGACGTCTGTCGTACAACGGCCACGTTAATTACAATCCTCGTGTTTTCTGTTGTCGACGAGATCGTTCACAACCTAAAAACATCGCGGAAGCAGTTTATAAGTTGCGAAAGGAAGTAGTTAATGTGGTCAGCATTGGTTGCGCAATTTCGTTCTCAATTTCCTGCACATTTATGACAGTGCATGTCAATTGTTCCAGGAAAAGTAGCGCAATACCATGTCGAGTAGGCCTATAGGGATTTATACTAAAATGTCATTAGACCTTCTCTTGCATCTGAACCGCTGACGTGAGTTGAGCGAATTAAATTATTCAAAATTTAATTTATATGTTTTGGGTTTCAACCAACTATTTGGTACATTGGAACAATCAGGAAGACGCTGAATGGCTGACTGCGTATACAAAATATATTTTTCGAATTTGTTTTCACCTCAGCCTCCAGCCCGACTTACGCGTTGCTTCGTTCCGCTCGCAGCAAAAATTGTATATATATCCATATATATCTACAATATAAAAGCCAAATACCACTCACTCACAGACTCATCACGATTTCTCAAAAACTACTGAACGGATTGGAAAGAAATTTGGTATGTAGCTTCCTCTAGGGCCATAGGTGCTCGCTAAGAAAGTTTTCAAAAAAATTCGAAATTTTAGGGGGAGTTTGGTGGGTTAAAGTTACTAAATCACGATTTCTCCAAAACTACCAAACGGATTGGAATGAAATTTGGTATGTAGCTTCCTCTAGGGCCATAGGTGCTCGCTAAGAAAGGTTTAAAAAAAAAAAAAAAAATCGAAATTTTAGGGGGGTTTGGGGGGTCAAAGTTACTAAAAAAACCCACCGAACGGATTGGAATGAAGTTTGGTATGTAGCTTCTTCTAGGGCCCTAGGTGCTCAATAAGAAAGATTTTTTTAAAATTTGAAATTTTAAGAGGGTTTGGGGGGAGTCAAACTTACTAAAAAAAAACTACCGAACGGATTAGAATGAAATATGGTGCACCTTCCTCTAGGGCCCGAGGTGCTCGCTAAGAAAAGTTTTTTTAAAAAATCGAAATTTTAGGAGGGTTTGGGGGGGTCAAAGTTACTAAAAATACTCATAAGAAATGTATTATAGTATAATATATTTATTGGTATATATTTTTTGTTAATATACATTTAACTTTGATTTGTCTATTGGTGGAAAGCCGGATCGGGCCAGCTAGTATATTATGTATAGGCCTAATCCAAATACCACTCACTCACTCATCACGAAATCTCAAAAACCACCAAACGAATTGGAATGAAATTTGGTAGTAGCTTCCTCTAGGGCCGTAGGTGCTAAAAATTAACATAACATATTATTATTTTAAAGTGGACTAAAAAGTATTAAATAATTTCTCCTAGTTCCATGCAGATTCATAGCCCAATTTAGATTCCTAATTTTTCATACAGATTGTTCTGAAAATTTGTGATTGTGAATTTTTAATAACTATAAAAATGCTTGTAAGTTTTAAAACGAAAAACATGGAGCGCATGCAATAGCAGTCTGTACAATCTGATATCACTTTATAATTTTAGCACGAGTTTATGCTAAGGCCGGTTTTCAAAAAAATTGAAATGTGTTAAAAATAGGAAATTGTTAAAATGTGGAGATATTGCACGAAAATGTTAGTCTAAAATGTAAAGAAAATCGAGTAAAGCTGTTATTAGAGAATTTCAATAGGAAATATATAAGCTATTGCAGTGACTCTTATGGTGAGACCTTTTTTTTATAAGGTCAACAGTAGTCAATGAGCACCGATCATGGTCCCTAGAACATGGTTTATGTTGTCACTAAAATGTTTTATATATATTTATGTGTTAGTAATCTAACGGCCGCATTTTACGTTCCATTTGGTTAAAATTTGGTAAACACGATGGTTTTCCTAGTCGCTTGGACGAGTTCGTTAGCCAAAACATCCAACAACCGGAAGTACGTTTGTTGACAGGAAGTAAATATTTTTGAGATTTTTCGTACTAGAATGAAGCTTTTTTTGGGGTTTTATATATTTTTTAAATATTTACGAGAATTTTCTGCACATGTTGTTTTTTACACGACTTTAT
This sequence comes from Philaenus spumarius, assembly GCA_018207615.1. Lineage (NCBI taxonomy): Eukaryota > Metazoa > Arthropoda > Insecta > Hemiptera > Aphrophoridae > Philaenus > Philaenus spumarius. Next base: position 51,884 of record JAGFPH010007186.1, on the reverse strand, counting down.
AGCCCGCCCCAAAATCGGTTAAGATATAAGAAACCGTAAAAGTACACGATATTGTTTACTTCGCGAAGTGATTTTGTCCGATATGTGTTCGCACTCTAGTGGCCTCAATTTACGTCCGATTTGGTCCAAATTTGGTACACACATTGGTTTTCTGTCGCTCTGAGTTCGTTAGGAAAACAACCAGAAGCAAGTTTTTTGACAGGAAGAAACAATTTTTTTCTCCCCCAAAATTGATAACTATGTAAAATACCATAAAAGTACCCTAAAATATCCATATAAAGCCACCATGGAGAGTGTTTGCTGCAAGCTAAGCGAACTAGTCCATAATACGAGAGGGCAAGGTCGAGGAGTGCAAATATAGTGTTTCTGCTGGGACTGGAGGCTGAGTGCGAACAAATTCTACTAACATATTTTATAGACGTAGGCAGCTATTCAGCGCATGAATGAGTAAGCCAATTTCCCAAATAGTTGGTTGAAACCCTAAAACATGTAAACTTAATTTTGAAAATTTGCTCAACTCGGCGTTCCAGCTGTTTGATATAATTCTTTTGTTTCAAAATGCCCTGAAACACTCAATTTATCAAATTCGAATTTCAGGCTTACATTTCCGCTTATGAGCTATTTATTGGGCGGAGCCCTCTTCCCCGGCTGAGCGAGTTTTTTCAACCATAGCTTCTCCTTTTTACTATTATCATGATTCGACCTGTACAGATCTAAACTTGGATTATCTAAAGTAGATTCGTAGGCCTACTTTAAAGGAAATTTGATTTTGACCTTTTGCCCTCCTAAATCCCTGTGGAGCAGTGACATTAGTTTGGCTTTGTTTCAGACTTTATAGTTTATATCGTAGTTTCGAATCAGTACACTGTATTTGCGATTGATTTCTTTAAAAGCAACGGCAAAGAACAATTTATCATAGACATTTTAAAAAGTTCTGCGCGTTTTCTTTGTGTTGTAAAGTTCTCGGAAACACCACAACTTCTCGGAAATTATCATTAGGAGGTTAGGACCAATAAACATATACAATACCAATTTTTTTCAGATATTCCTAAATAAAAGAACATAATAGGAAGGCGGTAACGACCGAAGGCCAGATGTTCGACCGTTACTTTTGGATAAAAAAACATTTCGACCGTTATATCATAAAAATAAATTTCGTATTTCTCGGTAATATTGCAAAAAAAAGGCTAATGGCTTGCTATTCAGGTTCTATGGCTAGGAGTTTTGGGTTGACACGTTCTGTCGTGTAATTTATTATCGGCCGTACACGTGCAATCTTTCAGAAGAAAAATGACACCTATTTTGTCACGTAGGTTGTGCGCCTTTTATAATTGCAATTTATGATTTAATTGCGGTAATTTTATTGAAAACAGAATGGTTGGGATAAGACGTTATTCAAATTTGTTTTAAAATTCGGTGTGTTTGAACTATAGTAGTACAATTTGTTTGTATCTCAGCCTCCAGCCCAACTCACACGCGTTGCTTCGTTGCGCTCCCAGCGGAAAAACTCGCAGAAGAAGCTGCTCCAACTGTAAAATCCCCACGTGGATTTGAATCGGGTACTTTTATAGTAGGCCTATTTTACGTTTTGACTGATGTTTTGGCAACCAGACGGGTTTAAGATCGTGTAAACAAACCAATTGTGCAGAATAGTCTTCTATATTCATTTTTGGATACAACTACAAAAAATGAATTCATTTTTATAGTATCCAGGTCACTAATATATATAATAAAGTACAATACCTTTTATTTTACCGTCAGTGACCTCTTTTTTGTTGTTGTTCTTTGACGCGTTTCGGGACGCCTATCCCATCTTCAGAAAAGCCCCCTATATATAGAGGTTGTCAAAACGATAACTGATAGCGTGCAGTCAGTCGATGTCCGGATGTCATAAGATGCGCCTCTACGTGCTATGTTTTTTTAAATGTGTTGTGTTTTATGTGTTTTTATGTGGTGTATTAACGTTTTGACAACCTCTATATATAGAGGGCTTTTCTGAAGATGGGATAGACGTCCCGAAACGCGTCAAAGAACAACAACACAAAAGAGGTCACTGACGGTAAATTAAAAGGTATTGCACTTTGTTAACTACAAAAAGTTTCATTTTAGTAACATATTTTACTTCTGACAAAAAATGGGCTTCAGTTAAAAAAACTCTGGTCTGAGTGACTTAGAAAACCAACGTGTGTACCAAACTAGGACGTAAAATGCAACCAATAGAGTGCGAACACATATATACTATACATAATTTGAGGCCGCAAGGCCGAGGTATAAACTCACAAACCGCAGTCCATAATGCAAAGCCGCAAGATGGCACGTGAGCTAGGGCTGGAGGCTGAGGTCCAAACAAATTTTAATAATACATTTCGTACAAGGAGGCAGATATTCAGCACCTTCCTGAGTAGACCAATTCCCCAAATAGTTGGTTGAAACCCTAAAACAAATAAAATTTATTTTGGAAATTCGCTCAACTCAAATTTGTCAATTCGCTCAATTTTGGAAATTCGTCAACGATTCAGATACGCGATCAAATTATGTGTAATAGAAATAATGCTTTGTTTGATAATTAAAATTGTTAAGGGAATTTACGTTAATGTTTTTTTTTTTTATGTTTGACTGAAAACGTTTTCCTTTTCTAGGCAGTGCAGTGCAGCTTTTTCGATGTTATTGGTAATTTATTGTTGAGGCAAATTTATTGCCTAGTAATAAACCAGCATATCATCACTCCCTTTATTTACATTTTTTTTCTCTACGCCATTCTACAACTTCCTGTATGTTAAAAAAAATGGAAAAATGATCTTTCAAGAAGTCATTCTTATGTAATTTGTTCGGCTTTATTTCCTCGTTTTCTGCCATTATTAATATATTTTTAGATAACAATAATAAGACACACTTTAAAACATTCTAACTAGACAAACTTTGACAAAACCTATGTGTTTTATTTACTGAGAACAATGTCGTGTTCAAGCTATAAAACAGATGTTTTTCACTTTTATATCACTAAAAAATGAGTGATTTTATAGACACTAACGCTTATGAAAGACAGCTTTTTTTTAATGCAGTGTGATGAAAAATCTTTTTTATAATTACTAGTACCCGGCAATTTTTCGCTATTCCTTGATTTTAGTATATCAATGTATAACTTACTTAGATTAAATTAACAAACAAAATTTAGTGAGTGTATTGAAAAATTAATTTTGGAGTGACTTGTGGTACAAATGAGGGCTGCACTCGAACTGCCACAAATTTTGGGTTCATCTGAAACGCACGAACTGCCACAGTCATTAGAGGGGATTAGAAAGGGTCATTTCGCAAGATAAGAAACACACGAACTGCCACAATGGTTCGGTCAGGTAGCGGCTACAAGTGAGGGAAAAACGGGAATTATACTCCCGCGGTTATCCCTCGATGATATTCCTGCACATTACTTATATTTCAAACATAAGTCAGGGAAAAACGGCTAAGGCTGTGAGTAATAACCATTGTTTTCAATCGGCCTCAAGAAGTCAAAGAAGTGATAGCTCAGCATCGAGACAAAAAAATATTGCAACAGGAGCGATTTATTTATAATCAATATTGCATTTAATAGTTTCTCGTATCAAGAATCCTTTAAAAATAACTGTTATTAACATAGCACGAAGTTAATAAACCTAACCTAACCTAACCTAACCTAACCTAACCTAACCTAACCTAA
>JAGFPH010007186.1:20610-32814 GCA_018207615.1 Philaenus spumarius | reverse complement strand
AAAAAAGGTTTTCAAAAAATTCGAAATTTTATAGGGGTGTTTGGGGGATGTGTAAAAGTTACTAAATCAAGATTTCTCAAAAACTACTGAACGGATTGGAATGAAATTTGGTATGTAGCTTCATCTAGGGCCGTAGGTGCTGGATAAGAAAGGAATTAAAAAACAATCGAAATTTTAGGGAGGGTTTGGGGGGAGGGTCAAAGTTACTAAAAAAAACCACCGAACGGATTGGAATGAAATTTGGTATGTAGCTTCCTCTAGGGCTCTAGATGCTCGCTAAGAAAGGTTTTCGAAATTTTAGGGGAGTCAAAGTTACTAAAAATCCCCATAAGAAATACATAGTGTAATATATTTATTGATATTTTTTTTTGTTAATATGCATTTAACTTTGATTTGTTTATCCGTGCAAAGCCGGATCGGGCAGCTAGTTGAGATTATATGTTTTAGGGTTTCAACTAGGGGCCTATTTGGGAAATTGGTCTTACGAAATTGGTCTATATTTATATCTGCCTGCGTGTACGAAATATATTATTAGAATTTATTTGCACCTCAGCATCCAGCCCCGGATCACGTCCTGCTACTTTCCGTTCGCAGCGGAAACACTCGCTTTGCGAGTTTGCCCCTTAACCGTACGCCCGTGGATTATGGATTGGTTCGCTTTGTTCGCACCCCGTTCAAATCTACTTGGCAGCACCTTATGATCCGAGGTCGATCGCCGGGTTGCAAACCAGTTTGTCCATGGCGAGGGAAATGAAGCAGCCCATAATCCGAGGGCGCAAGGGCGTGATGCAAACTCGAAAAGCAGGACGAAGCAGCGCGTGAGCCGGGGCTGGTGGCCGAGGTACACATAAATTCTATAATATATTTCTCGTACACGCAAGCAGCTATTCAGCGCCTTCGTGAGTATAGACTAATTTCCAAAATAATTAGTTAAAACCTCAAAACATATTATAAACTCAATTTTAGAAATGTTCTCAACTGACGTCAGCGGTTCTGCTGCGTGATCGAATTATTTCAATTTTTGTTATATCAAAATTTTACTATGAATGTCTGTAGTTAACAAAAATGTATTTATTATAATCTCAATGGACAGATCAATAAGTAATACATAATTATGATAGAGGATGGAATATTACAAGTATGAGGTTAACTAGATTATACAACTAGGCTTCAGCCTATATATTATTACTAGCTGACCCAGCAATGATTCGCTATTGCATAATTAAATCCCCCCCCTAAGATTTTGAATTTTTTAAAACCCTTTCTTAGCCAGTACCTACGGCCCTAGATGAAGCTACATAAATTTCATTCCAATCCGTTCAGTAGTTTTAGAGAAATCGTGATTTAGTAACTTTGTCCCACCCAAACCCCCTAAAATTTCAAATATTTAAAGAAACTTTCTTAGTGAGCACCTATGGCCCTAGAGGAACCTTCATATTAAATTTGGCTCCAATTCGTTTGGTAGTTTTGGAGAAATCGTGATTTAGTAACTTCGATCCCCAAAACCCCCCTAAGATTTCGATTTTTTTAAACCCTTTCTTAGTGAGCACCTATGGCCCTAGAGGAAGCTAAATACCAAATTTCGTTCCAATCCGTTTAGTAGTTTTTGAGATTTCGTGATGAGTGAGTGAGTGGTATATGGCTTTTATATTATAACTAGCTGACCCGTACGGCGTTGCCCGTGGTGGTTGGTATTTTCAGTCTTTTTAACGTAATTGTATTCTTTTTAAGTGGTCAGTCAGTGAGTGGTATTTGGCTTTTATGTATATAGATCTTAAATAATAAAAGCACTATTGTCATAATAATAAAAGATCTGAAATCATGATTTGAGTAACTTTGATCCCCTCAAACCCCTCCTAAAATTTCGAAATTTTTCATACCCTTTCTTAGTGAGCATCTATGGCCCTAGAGGAAGCTACATACCAAATTTCATTCCAATCCGATCTGTAGTTTTGAAGAAATCGTGATTTAATAACTTTGATCCCCCAAACCCCTCTAAAATTTGAATTTTTTGAAACCCTTTCTTAACGAGCGCCTATGGCCCTAGAGGAAGCTACATACCAAATTTAATTCCAATCTGTTCGGTAATTTTGGAGAAATCGTGATTTAGTAATTTTTACCCCCCAAACCCCCCTAAAATTTTCAATTTTTTAAAACCTTTTTTTAGTGAACACTTATGGGCATAGAGGAAGCTACATACCAAATTTCATTCCAATCCGTTCGGTAGTTTTGAAGAAATCGTTTTTTAATAACTTTGATCCCCAAAACCCCCTAAAATTTCGAATTTTTTCAAACCCTTTCTTAGTAAGCACCTATGGCCCTAGAGGAAGCTACATACCAAATTTCATTCCAATCCATTCGGTAGTTTTGAAGAAATCGTTTTTTAATAATTTTGATCCCCCCAAAGCCCCTAAAATTTCGCATTTTTTGAAACCCTTTCTTAATGAGCACCTATGGCCCTAGAGGAAGCTACATACCAGATTTCATTCCAATCCATTCGGTAGTTTTGAAGAAGTCGTTTTTTAATAACTTTGATCCCCCCAAACCCCCCTAAAATTTCAAATTTTTTCAAACCCTTTCTTAGTGAGCACCTATGGCCCTAGAGGAAGCTACATACCAAATTTAATTCCAATACGTTCGGTAGTTTTTGAGAAATCGTGATGAGTGGGTCAGTGAGTCAGTGGGTTTTGGCTTTTATTATATATATAGATATATAGGTACTAAGTACTTTATAGAGGTTTATGACGCTTAAGTCGTCTTTTGATCAATTCCAACATCTAAGAGTTGGATGGCTTCCACGTTTACATGCCGATAATAAGTTCTTCTCTTGTAATAATAATAATAATAATATTATATCTTTATTAAACATAATTAAATAATATATAAAACAATCATGGTCCAAAGACCGTCAGAGAGGTTGCCATTACATCTCATTACATTACTCATAGGGCGAAGAAAAAGAAAAGCTAAAAAGTAACCATATCGACCAAAAAATCAACTAAAAATAATTACTCTTTATAATCAGTAGGAAGAAAGAAAACCACCAATATCAGAAAGAAGAAACAATACAAAATAATGCAAAAAATGAATAGCTTAAAAACTAAACTGTGTTTAAACTAAACCTTATATGGGCAGGCTAACTAGTTTACTAATTAATTTGTTAATTAACTAATTAATTTAGTTAGTCCAATGTCTTCCATTCAAGAACAACTAGGAAGAATGGAATTCTGAATTCCTGTTCAGACAACACATCCCTTCAAAAATGATGGCGTCTAAAACTCCTTGAGTATGTAACCCATAGCAAGGAAATGTCGGATATTTTCCTCTTCATTGTCGTTGCACAAAGAGCACAGTTTGGGCGTAGCAGAGTAGGAATATTTATTAAAATTTATTAATTCCGTCCTGGCTTTTAAAAACCAAATAGTTAAATCAAATTTCTTTTTAAATAGTCTGCATTAATGTTCAATTGCTTGTATATTAATGAACGACCACTGTTGTGCAACAATAACTCGTAATTTGATTTAATTAGCGAATTTCCATAGCAAAAATGAGCTGGTCCTTTATGGTAAGACCTAAGTTTGGGAGTAGTAAATGAGCACCGACCATGGTCCCCAGAACACGTTTTGGGGTATCATTAAAAATTATATATATATATTTATATATGTGTTCGCACTCTAGGCCTAGCGGCCTCATTTTAAGTCCGATTTGGTCAAAATTTGGTACACACGTTGGAGCGCTATGTCGCTCGGACGAGTTCGTTAGCAAAAAAAAAATCCAACTACCGAAGTACGTTTTTTGACCGAAAGTAACATTTTTTTTGAAAAATACATGTAGGACATTATTTTGCATATTTTGTTTTTTTACACGACCTTACAGCTCGCTCGGTTCCCCCAAAATCGATCAATACGTAAAATACCATAAAAGTACGCGGTTAAAATCCCCCAGTGGAATTTTACCGTGGAGGCATCTTATGTTCCGAGGCCCAACAGCCGAGTTTGTACTCTACGAGCAAATTGAAGCAGTTCATAACCCGAGAACGCAAGGCCTAAGGGCAAACTCGCAAAACGAGTTTTTTCGCTGCTAGTGGAACGAAGGCGTGCGTGAGTCGAAGCTGGAGGCTTAGGTGCAAACAAATTCTACTAATATATTTCATACACTTAGGCAGCTATTCAGCGCCTTCATGAGTAGATCGATTTCCCCAGTTGTTGGTTGAAACCCTAAAACATGTAGGCCTAAACTTAATTTTGTAAATTCACTCAACTCACGTCAGCGGTTCAGCTGCGTGGCCGAATTATTTTTAATTTAATTTTGACTATAACTTCCTCAATCCAAAACAATTAAGGAAACATGTAATTACATATTAGGAATGTCATACAACTTGCCACTCTTTATAGGGCTACAAGTACGTTATTACGCAGTCTTGTAATACCTTATTTCAGGTTCAGGTCTGCATGAAGGCATTGAAGAAACAATACTATAGTGTTGTTTCTTCAATGATGAAGGTCATAATTCCTCTGGTACGGATCGAGGACTTTAGCTGTGCGCGCGGGAATCAGGTACCCGTAGTGGACGGGTGGGGGGGGGGGGGGGGGGGGGGGCGTCTTTTATACAAACATTGGGTGTCTCATCAGACACAATGGCAACCCGGTCAACATCCACTCTATGTTTTATGTGTAGTAGGTGCCTGGTCGTGCGCACAGCTAAAGTCCTCGATCTGTACCATCTTGCATTATGTAACTGTACGAATAGTAGCCTACTATTTTGTATTCGCTGAATAACTAGTTAATTTGAAGATTTGTACAGTCCCATAGCTCAATCCAAATAAGTACCCTATAATGATCGATATGTACAATAACCTCTTGCGATAAGTCCAAATGAGATTAAATTGAATGTATGTAGTGAATAAATAAATAATAAACGGTACCAGGATCTGGCACATAATTTCGCTCAAACATATTTAAATTATTAAACAGATTCACTGTGACTTCATAATTGTAGGAGGGGTAGGACAGGTGATATAAAGTAGGAGATTAACTAATAAATATTATTATTATTATCTAGAGAGAAAACTATTCGATCGATTTCGAACAAATTTGAACCAAACACGTCAATTAGGCCTGTATAGAAGCACGAAAAAAGGTTTTGAAAATCCCCCTTCGGCTAAAAAACACCCCAAAATCAGTTATTATTATTAGCTAAACGAGAATTTTTAGACACATGCGGTTTTTTGCATATGGTATGGTACATTAAGGGATACAAATAAGCCAATTTTATCAAAATCTTTAGAGCTGTGTTTTTTTATAAAAAAGTAATAACTGTTTTTTTGGGGGGTTTGACCAACATTTTTTAAAACCTTTTTTCGTGCACCTATACAGGCCTAATTATTGACATGTTTGGTGCAAATTTGTTTGAAATCTATCGAATAGTTTTCTCTCTAGCTTTGTATACATACAGACAGACGTTTTGTAAAAACCACTTTTTTTTAACTCAGGGTCCCAAAAAGGATATTTCCACAAAAATCTCAACATTAATTTTGTTTGCCATTACTATACTTTCTCTATACTAAAGTATAGTGAGAAAGTAAAAAGTGAAAACGTTTTGTCAAAGGCTTATTCAGTTGAATTCCTAGGTTCTGCAATCTGCATACAGGTAACTTACGTTCCGATACAGTTAGCATATATATTGTATATATAATTGCTGTCATTGTTTATATTTAAATGTTAAATATATAAGACACATGACGTTATTATGTTTAAAGTTGGCAATGTAGTCTTGTAAAATTCAAATTTGTAGTGCATATTCATGCAAAAATATCCCAGTTCTGGAGGGATACCAACATTGAATCAGGAAAAGTTTTCATGTTTTAGGAGTGCCACGACATTGGACATAATCTCAAGACAATTTCAATATATTAGTAAAAGCAATATCTTTTCACAATAAACTGGAGAATTTATTGAACTGCGGTCGCAATTGTTGAGTAGATAGGCCTAATCGCAGGAACTGGTTCTGCTAAGCCGTTGAATCAGAAGCGGCGTTCATTAAAAATGCAGAATAAAACGTTTTCCATACAAATTTCGTGTAATTAAGATTGTATCTTGTGCCTGGGCTTTGGCGAATGTTGAACGATAATATACGGAATGTGCCTTTATAAAAACATTTTGTTTGGAAATGAGCCGTCATTGGAATCGGTCAGCCTGTCCTGTTAACATCCGAGGGAATATAACGAACGACTGATTCAAATCTGCCAAACTTAGTTCAGTAGCGTCTTCTTATATAAGATGTGATGACACCGAGTAATAAGCAGCTGGTATATCAGGGATCATTTCATTAGTCCCCGAAAGCACAAAAATTTCATAATAACAAAATAAAGAAATTAATTCGATCGCTCACCTGAACCTCTGACGTGAGTTTAGCGAATTTCCAAAATTAAGTTTCGCGAGTTTACATCGGTCTCAGATCAGTGGATTTAAATCAGGTACTTTTATGGTATTTTAAGTTATGATCTATTTTGGGGGGCACCTGACGGGCTATATAAGGTCGTGGTGTAAAAGAACAAACAGTGCAAAATAATATTCTATATTAATTTATTTTTAGATAAAACCACAAAAAAGTTTCATTTTAGTACGAAAAATCTAAAACAAATTTTACTTTCGGTTAAAAACGTGCTTCCTGTTGTTGGATATTTTTGGTTAACAAACTCGTACGAACGACTTGGAAACCAACGTGTGTGTCAAATTTGGAGCAAATCGGAAGTAAAATGCGGCCATTTTAGTCGGCCCACATATATACATACATATAACATTTTTAATGACACCCCAAAACGTGTTCTGGGGACCATGATGAGTACTCATTGACCACTCGACCTTAGGTTTTACCATAAGAGTCACTACAGTAGCTCATCTTTCCTATGGAAATTCGCTTAAAACATACATAGCCCATTATCTTCATAACCCATAAAAAAAAACATCAACTCCTATAAAAGCGTGAACCAAAATAGTAAAGCGCATGCACAAGGTTGTATTATTTTGATTTATTCGTCAACAAATAACAGTTGATTTCGTCCATCAGCTGTAGTATTTGAACAACTGTGTTAACCATTTAAGTTTATGTTTACAACTTTTAGATCGAGTTCATTAGACAAACAAATCGAATAACTGGAAGCACTATTTTACTGGAAGTAAAATTATTTTTTTGCTTTTTCGTACTAGAAATGTTTTGATTTTTTCTAAAAACATGTCCATAAAGCTACGTGCACACTGCACCGACCGGTACGACCGACTGTCAACGGACCACTTTCGCAGTTTTGAAAACAGTCGGAGTGAAAGAACTTTTGGACAATCCGCAGCGTGCCGTGCCGGACGAACGACCGACCGGTACGACCGGGATTTTTATAAAAGTCAAATGCATGTTTCTTTATGGAGGTGCGCGTACTATACACCATTTGAGTGTATATTAGTCATTTGAGTTTTGATTTCTTTGGTGACAAGATGGATGTAGGTGTACTATTTCTTTGGTACAAAATTATCCAGAGGTATATAATATGAGGCATCTGGACTATTTTAATAACTCGTCGTTCTTTACTTGCTTTTCCTCCAAAATAAGTGCGCATATTGTAGCTAGCTCTGCATCAACTTCCATCGAACTTTGTTATAATACAAGAAACAGCGCAACACAACCTCACTCAACGAGACTGAGTACACAGATGGCTTCCTCTCTTGCCAATCACATGGTAGCACTATGTAAAATATGTCATCGGTCGTACCTGACGGTGCAGTGTGCGCACCTCCTTAAAATTGTTGCTTTTGCCGTACCGGTCGGTGCAGTGTGCGCGTAGCTTAATCCGAGGCCGCATGGTCGAGGTGCAAACTTCCGCTGCGAGAGGAACGAAGCACGCGTGAGACAGGAGACGCTGATGTGCAAACAAATTCGGGTCGCCGGAATACTACCCCCTGGAAAACTACCCCCCCAAGCAGGTCCCTACGTCATTTTGACGTCAGAGATCGTGGGGGGGGGGCAGTTTTCCAGTCACGCACACTCAAGTTTCGATATAATTATAATAAAAAAAAACTAGAGGACTAACCTAAACTGTTTAGCCCCAGCGTTTAGGCGGCGGCTGTCGGGCTGGCGCGTTCCGCCGGGGGGGGTAGTTTTCCGGGGGGTAGTATTCCGCATCCCCACAAATTCTACTAATATATTTTGTACAAGGAGCGCCTTTGCGAAAAGTGCCAATTTCCCAAATGGTTAAAACCCTAAAACATATATAAACTTTAGTTTGGGAATTCGCTCTATTCACGTCAGCGGTTTAGTTGCTTGATCGAATTATTCGCAATACTGTTTAAATTATTAAGTTCAATGTTGTTAGTCATTCACCAATCATTCCGTTGCAATCAATCATAGTTCATTAGGCTTAAGCGTAGAAATAATAAGTCATTGTGTCATTGTTTTAGTAGTTAAGCGTTTTAATTATTTGTTGTTAAACTACAAGAGTTGTGTTAAAACCATTGCAGCTAGCTAGCCGGTAAATTACAAACTCTATGACGCTATGAGGTAGACAGTGAGAAAGGAAAAAGAGGAAGCTTAATGGAAGCAATTATAAATATTTAGGAAACATATGAAATTCCTTAGAACTGTAAAATTCAGGTATTAATCGGTAGAATAATTAAACAAATAAATAAAAATAACTGATAATTCAATTTAATCTAAGTGGAAACAACGCTAAGTATTCTATTGGTTTTTACAATTTATTGCAGGAAAGGCAAACAACCACCGTGGTTGTGGGGAGGGAGGCTCATACAACCATCAATATGATCAAAATGCTTTCATTAATTGTTTGAATCGTTTTGTATGGAAGAATCATGTGTGTAAGGAAAAATATAAAGTCATGACTTACAAACATTCACACTGCATAAAATAACAGTAAACCAGCTGATTCGGATAACCAGCTTAGCAACACAATTTTAGGTTAGGCCTAGTTTATTTTATTTTTCCTACACCTACTTAATAAAGTGCGTTTTTGCACACTCACAGCAGTATGGTCCAATACGTAAGCTACAATCTTTTGTCCAGTTACCCACTATCACAACATTACCAATATTTATTTGTGTCTAATTTTAGTGATTTTAAATTAATTTTTATTCTAAAAAATACTATAAATGACCAAAACTGGCTTAGATTGTTGTGTTTTGTACTTGCAATAAAAGTGAAAATTCAATTAGTATCTTGTAACATAATTTTGTACAAATTACAATAGTTTTTTTACCGAATATACGATAATTCAAATTTAGACATTTGACAACACTGATTCAACTTAAACTTCTAAAAACAGTAACACATTTTACCTATAATTCTTATCAAACGTGATTTCTTTCACCCAATGACACGAAATAAATTGCCAAATAGTTTACCTTCTAGATTTTGCTGAATATATTTGGAGCAAGTCTTGAACTTATTATATCAAGAACGCAATGTTATATTTAAATAGTGCGGCATAAAGTAGCGGCAAGGTCCTGCATTTGGCACCTTAGTTCTTATCTCTGCCAAGCTTAGAGTATAAACTAAAGTCGCTGATGCTAAACGAATGGGGCAAGGACTATCTCTTATTTGTATATGACATACTTCTTTGTATCCCGGTGTAAAAATAACTATTCAAGAGAATAAGAGATTTATTTATAACCGTAGTTTATTGAAAAAGAGGTAAAATGAAAAAGTTAATGTATAGACCAATATTCGAACAACGGGTCCAGATATTCATGAGGACGTAGAGTCCGGCTGTCTTTACATTAGGCGCATTCTTAGTCTACCTTGGGCGGGGACATTTTGGCAAAGGTGACAGGTGACGGCGATTAAATTTAGCTCACTATTGAAAAGACTATAGACCAACACTCCGAACATAATTTATTGATAAAGGCCTACTGATACATGGAAATTCAGGAAGAAACGGATAAACTTTTAGGACGTGTTCTACTAGTGAAAGTAAAGAAAAAAGTTTATACAAACATTGGTTTGGAAATGCTTTGTTTTTTTAGTTATCCAACTTTTTTCTCTTTTTTTTTGTACAACATACTTAATATCTTTGGATGTAGAAATTATGTTGAACACAACATTTGGATATATTTAGATATGACATCTTTTGCCCATGTACAAAAACTCAAAACGTTTTTTCATATATTTTACAAATGGCTGCCGTTTAAAATGTTTGTATTGTTAAATATCTCGAAACCCACTAACTTTACAAAGGAATTTCAAGAAAAAAAGTCCTTTTTAATGACAAACATAACGGTTTGTTTATCATTTCTATAACTTTAAAGTTATTGGCTAAAAACTGAAACAAATTGTATCTTGGTAGTTGTCCATAATAAACAAATTATCACAAACATCAAACAATACTATTCTTGTATTATTACTTTAGTCTCAAACACAATAATAAGTTTCAAATTGATATACACTCATATACAATATCATACTCATATTCATCATGCTAAAAACCATCTCCATCCGGATTTACACTACTACTTTAAAGAAAAATCCATGTTATTGAGATTAATTAAAAACACTTTGACCATTTTACAAAATTTATTAAAACGCGTAAAGAATTTAATGTCAGTTGGTAATTTATTTAAAAAATATGTAAAACAAAATCATAAATATTGATAACTTAGGTTTTGAAACAAAGATTTCACTTCTATTTCATAGCCTCGCCTTTAAGTCGTGGTACCCTTTTGAATTTTCACTTATTTTATAGAAAATACGCAATACTTTAAACACGTATAAATTCTTTAGGTCAAATGTTTAGGGTTTGAAATAACGGAACCAAACTCACCCGTTTTTTACGGATTATTTTAATAAATCATTTAAAGTAATATATAGTTAAGACTTGGTAGGACTTGTTTTCAATCTTGAGTACTTAACTATCATTGTTTTTAAATATTTAACTATCATACTCCTTTCATTACAACAACTTAAACTTAAACTTATTTTATACAAGATATTGCTACTCTATAACCTAAACAACAAACTTTTTAGTGTTTGTGTCAGTAAAATCTATTGTCACTCACATATCTTTTATGATATTTGATCTATATGATATTATGAATTTTGAACTGACACGACATTTAAACAAAATCCGGACTAAACTTTGACAAGGGGGTACACTTCCATATTACATTCCATATAAAATGATTTTAAATGAGGCAATGTCAGGTGCAAGAAACTGTTTGGATACCGTAATAAGGTGAAGCGCTGGAGTCGCTGGTTGCTTTCTCCACTGGAGCAGAGCCTTAAAGTCTATGTTAATAAACCAAACAACTTGAAAGCAGCCGTAAGAAATTAAATTAAATATCAAATGAAACACTTGCAAACGTTATGGAGGAAGAGTTATACCTAATGTTTAAAATAGGCAATGTTTATTGTTTTCCTATATCACAAGAAAGCTAAATATGAATGTGGCCATTAATTAATTGTCACCCTATTTGTGTTGACTGAGTCTAGGGACCATGAAACAACAAACTAAGAAGTCATTTTACGCCATGTTAGAGTCTACAGTAGGAAGTCTTCGAAATATACGTAAAACAAGAAGAAGCTTTTGGGCTTTACTTGGAATAGGCTATGTGTATATTATGTACTTATTTAAATTTCAATGTCAACACCGTCTGTTTGTTCCGTCAGTTTAAGTAAATATGTCTAAGGATAAGGTTGCGCGATTTTCTTTTATTATTCGTACAATCAACTTACTGCACAGATAACACTGTTATGATTTATGATTACATTCCTTGAAACCATGATGAAGGGGAATAACCTTTGCTCATTAATCCTTACTGCGACTAGGTTTTGTTTTTCTCAGAAGTGGAAGTGATAGCCTGCGTAGCTGGTCGGTTTAAACACCGTAAAATGTATTGATCAATAAATTCCGATTATACTTTACTGTCACTCTTTTTCCTTCAAGTATCACGACGGCCGTTTCGGCTATTCAGCCATTATCGAGTGCTTGCTGGGGTGTTCCCTTTGTCATGAAATAATAATACATAAATACACATAACTTTAAACACTGTACATATTTTAATTTCTTCCTCCACTTTAACCCATTGAACACTCACGACGCACACTGGTGCTGCTGTCTACTGTATTGATGAGAACGCAACGAAATTGCGCTTCGAAAACCATGTAGCTACCGAAGTTGTGTTTAGAGAACAGGTTAGCTACAGAAAT
>JAGFPH010007185.1:38351-58025 GCA_018207615.1 Philaenus spumarius | reverse complement strand
ATGAATCTCGTTAATCTTTGGCTCGTTTGTACATTGTACAGGGTTTGGCGAGCGAAGCGATCAGAGGTCGAGTTCCTAGTAGTAAATAAAATTATTATACATTTTAACGGAATTTTTTAACATTTCAAAACATCGCAAGCTACATTTACAAAGCTTGGAGTGCGTCAAAAACTTACTAAACTTGTTTTATTTAACTATGTTTAAAGTGTAATGTATACCTAGGTATACTTTTATGTAAATTAAATGCAGTTTAAAATGCTAATACAGATCATGTTTTTCATTATGGTTTTGGTTCAGTTTATTTTCCCCTAAACTTTTCCTTATCCTTATCCAACAACAATAATAATAGTTTAAACACAAACTGTTAATCTATATATATAAAATTCAATGTATGTACGTTTGTCCTTTATGCGTTACCAAACCGTCCATCCGATTGCTTTGAAATTTTGCATAGTAACACAGGTTAACCCTGGGAAGGTTTTAGGCCATTTACCAAAGTCCTAGGACACTAGGGCTACGCCCCAGTGGCCCTCAAAGTTTCAATGTTAATCTTATGGAAGGTCAATCTTAAGGAAGAAGAAGAAATATTTCTTTTGATTTTAACGGAAACAGCTGTTCGTATGAAAAGCTTAAAACAGCTGATTTTGATCAACAGCTGATTTTGATCAACAACTGATTTGAATCAAAAAATGAATATAATTTATTTTTAGGTTAGGTAAATCAAGCAATGAGCAGAATCCCATTATAATTTACATCGGCCCTCAGGGATACGAATTACAGGCTTTCAAAGTTTCAAATTAAGCAATAGCAAAGCATTGCCGGGTCAGCTAGTCTATATAATAAAAATGAATTAATTGCTGTTCCTTTGTAAGCCAATCACTTGAGAACGGCTGGACGGATTTGGCTATTTTTTTATTTTAAAATGTCCGAACTAGATTATCATATAAAGACAAATTTGAAAAGTTTTCCGAAAAAGTTTCAAATTTAGAAAAAACTAAACAGCCTCTTTTGTATGGACTCAAGACCATAGCGCACAAAATCAGCTGTTCGTATAAAATGCTTAGTAACACATGTTTGTTTACATTCATTACCATAGCAACTTTACTAGCAAATTTGTAATCAGTTTATTATTTTTTCAAAACCAACAGCTTTTTTAGGTTAAATTGACCAACTTAAAATAAAAACAAAAATCAACTAAAATTGCTTACTATATTTTAATTCAATTCAAACATTGGTTGTTACATATTATATATAAAACAACTGATTTGCATCAAAAACTGAACATAATTTTAGGTTAGGCCTACAATGAACCAAAACATGTTTATTTCCAACCAATTGGGCTAATTTAGAATCAGGTTTTTTACAATTTATCACAACTATCAGTTTTTTTAGATTAGGTAAAAACAAACAAAAGGTTTACTATATTATCGATAAAGGTTTACAAACTATAGATCTAAATTTGTGTAGTATATTCTTGTGGCATAAAAATCATTTTGCAATTCGATCACTTAAGTCAATGGAATAACTTTACTAACTTTTAAATTAAATCAAGCAATAGCGAAGCATTGCTGGGTCCACTAGTTTACCATAAAAATAAGTGTTACATACTGTATAACAATTAAATATTGTTTAGAAATTAAAATGATTATTTTATAAATAATGTTTGGTGCCGTTGTTGAAGCTGAGCAAAATAAATTAAAACATTTGTGAGCGTTGCATTAACTTTGAATGCTTCACGTGTTGTTGCTGTCCCTCCAGTGGTGGGGGAAGCGGCTAGGCCAGCCGGACCGTATTCAATACACGCAGCCAGCGATCCAGTGTGTTTATACATCGATGGCTGTAAATGTCCACCCGTCACTCTCTCTCTCACTCTCCCCTTCCGGCTGTCTCATTCTCTGTCTCACTCACATCTGCCCGCACAGTAGCGGCTGCTGCGCTAGCTTGCCAGATAGTACAAATAAAACTAGGCTGAATCTTAAACATGGACGTTGCGCTTCAAGTTAATGTATTAATTGATTTTTATCTGTAGTCAGTTTCGTTGCCAGGACTAATGCCACCTGTTGCGGACAATACTTTGTCACCCCTCCCCTCCCGCAGCATCCGTACTCCCACCTAATAATTTACACCACCACGCCTCTACATTTATGGGGAATTTTCGCATTATTTTTTCAATCCAACAGAAACGAAATTTTCAGTTTTTCAATGCATTTTCTCAGCTACATTGAAAGATTTCTTTAATTTTATACGATATTAACAACATCGATAGGCCCATATGTATTAGGCTTAAAATAAAACAGCACACTTTGATCATCTTTTTTATTTACACAAAACTTGCATTGCTATAAACAAATAGTTTTGGAAGTAGTTTTATACCGTATATATTGGGATAATATTAAAATAAATATGCATTAACAATTTTGTATAATCATATTTATTGCGATAGTTAAAAATATTAAATTTATTTATTAAAATATTGATATCAAGAATATCCAATCCTACTATAAAAAAAGCCATTGTTTGTCAGTGTGAACAATCTCGGGAACGGAAAATCAAAAAGTTCCCGGGCTCAAATATTAGGCCCGTATTACTCTGTAAAATATTTTATAAAAGTTCTTTGACAAAGATCTTTGATAGTGTAATGGGCCATCTTTTATAATATATTTCTTTTATAACATTTCTTTTATAAAATTTAACACGTTGGCATTACCTTTTATTAACGTTAATGAGGTAGGGCCTACTGAATTTGAGGTTATTGAGCTAAATAACGAAATGGCTACAAAGTACACTTGAACTGTAAATACAACAAAACTGTTAATTTCCGAATATGAATTAGGCCTATGCAAATTTGTACAATCCAAAACATGCATAGTATAAAAATAGATTTACAAAGGTTGAACAGCACTGTGGCGACAAATTCAATATCTCTCTATTATAGATATAAAAAAGTTTTCTTCTCATAATTATAAAGTAATAAGAATAGATTAAATATGTGTATTGCGTTGCGAAGACGTATTGCATAACTTCCAGGCGCACAAATTCATGAAGTCGATTACGAAGTTGAATTTTATTCAAGTCGTAAAAATTTTAAAAAAATAAAGTTGAACGGGTCCCCCGGAGATCGCGGAGCGATCGGAGGTGGGGTAGGGGTTGGCGAGCAGCAGGGGGAGCGGAGCGAGCAGGTGGCAAATCCCCCTAGTTTCTATAAAAATAGAAACAAAAGACAATAACTTTATCAAAACATTGGAGATTCTATAAACATCGTGAAACCAGGTTGTTCAGTTCAAGATATAAAAAAGAAAATAAATGGACTTAAAAGCCAATTTTTGACTTTCAAAATAAGTGATATTAACGTGATAGCAGTCAGTGTAGTTGCACAAGTAAGACAAGTATAGTATTCTTCATCATCCATTTTAATTTGGTCACTAAACAAACCTAAAAAAGCCAAAATAAACAATTCTGTAGTTATGCTCATCAATGAAAAGCACCTTCTTTGATATAGATCTTTAAAGTAGAACGTAGTGTAATACAAGTCCAAAATGTCTTAAAAAAGAATCACTCTTTAAATCTTGTATAATAGATGGATACCATCTTTTATAAAACATATTTTATAAAATATTTTACAGTGTAACGGGCCTTATGATGCTCCATCCTTCATGGTTCCTGAGAGAATAACACCAAAGGCTGATCTAAATTTGTTGCGTCGTAGACTCTCGGTGACCCGGTTCTTATTACTACTGTACATATTATGTGTTTTGCTTTCCCCAAATCAGTTAACTTTTTTGAAGTTATTATTTCTTTGGGCGCTTTTGGTAGCTATGTGGGGAGTGGTTGAATGGGTCTAAGAATCCGGCATAACGTCACGTCACGCTGAACTTAACAATGTACAAACAAAATGTGTACCTCAACTGAAGCGAAGCAGAAGAGAGAAAGTTGCGCGCGCACCGCTTAGATAGTGTGTATGCAGTATTTTTCTGTATTCAACAGCTAGTTTGTATCTAAATATAGATGTATTATGTTCATTTTTTTAACTGGTAAATGTGTACAATTATTATAAGGACTATAAAACTGTAGGCCTATTTGTTAAAAAAATTTATTTACATAGGCCTACGTTAATTATTTAGAAGTTATTAATATTTATAATGAACTAATGAAGAAATTAATAATGGAATATGTTTATATGTTATACGAAGATGTACGAATATTTCCAAAGCTAAACTAATCTGTATTCTTTAAAAATGGTTATAAATGAATGTGTTGATAAAAGGTTGTATTTATATTCATTTTAGATATTAACTTCTTTCGGCCAGTTCCGTTTGGACTGCCAATGTTTTTTAAACTTTGGAAAACACAGTATTTTTTTATAATTCAGTAGTTTGTTTGTATAACTGTTTAAATAGAATATATACTGTAAGCTTACATCCATTTATACAATATTTTTTTAAGGGTCTCCGGAGCTTCCTATCTCGGCAATGTTAAAAGTACAATATTTAAGGAACATTTTCTCAGAAACTACCTGATCAAAATGAGTAAAATTTCATCAGTGTGTTAAATACAAAATTTAACGTGAGGGTTTTGCAATACAAGCATTTGTATACATTTTGTCATTATTTTTATAAAATAATAGAATTTTGATCAGTTTTTGCCGTATTTCTCAGTCTTAACTTAGAAATGAGCACTTATATTACAAAATGCTCTCGTTAAAACCTGTAGTATACTCCATTAAACAACCCCTGAAAATTTCAGATCAATATGTTAGATAGATTTTGATAAAATTTTCCATTTGTGAATAAAATATATGATTTCCGGAAAACTCGTTTAAAGTTTTACTTACATATTTAATACATACCAGCCCTATATGCAGGGTTGTCATCAGCAGAATACCACCAAAGACTGTATAATCAGGTTTGGCACTACAGAAAAAGCTAAATATCCCTACCAAAATGAAAATTCCCACCATTTAATACATACCAGCCCCATATGCAGGATTGTCATCATCTGAATATCATCAAAGACTGTATAATCAGGTTTGGCACTACAGAAAAGACTAAATATCCCTACCAAAATGAAAATTCCCACCATAAGCGGCAATTTTAATTAATTTCAAATTGGATAAATCATATCAAATTATTAAGAATATGATACAAAATTTGTCTTATTCTCATGTGACATACAAACCATAAAACGTATTTTTACCCACTAAGAATTGAGATATAATAATAAATTTAGGCTTGTTTTAAAGCTAAATAAAAGGGCAATAATAAGCAACAAAAACAAAAGAATAAAATTTTAGGTGCTCCGGAGCCCCTTAAGAAACTTAGCTAAAATTTACGTTTTAAACTAAACTCTATTAATATCAAGCCTAGACTAAACATACAGTCATCAGTTCTGTAGTCAGTGTTATGTTTAAAAGTTAATCACGCAGACTACACCCTTACTTTTACTTCAAATCCTTTTACGAACTTTGTGCTCTGCAAACATAGATATGATATTATCAAAATCAATATTTTTAGCTACAGAATTTTCAATGTAAAGAATTGCTAAAGTACAAAGCCTTGCCTGCCTCATGGTGGATCTTATTTAACGTTTTATAAGTTTGAGTTTTGAAAAACTTCTCTCACAAGAAGTTACAATCACAAACCTACGAGATCCGTATCATGGTAAACCAACCCTTTGATTCAACTTCTTTTTATTGTATTATTAATTTTATGAAATGGTCAACAAACTATCTTAAAAATTGTATTATGTTGGTTATTAAAATGCCAGTAAATTATTATTTTAAATTTTGCACCCCTTCTGGACGTGGAACATGGTGCGGTCCGCACCCCCTGGCAACACCACTGTCTGAATTAGTTTCCAAGGTAATAGGTCTATTTTAAAGATGAAATGGAAGAGAAATTCAGTCCTGTCATTATGATCCAAAACTAGCTGAATATTCTGGGGAACTTGATGTAATCTGTACGGTATACTTTTAATTAATTAAAAAGCCCTTAGTAAACATATCCATGCTCCAACCTTTAGAAAAACTTTAAAATATGAATATGGTTTAGACAGTTTTTTATGAGGCATTCATATGTAGACAATCTTAATTTAAAAAATATAAAATACTAGTTGACCCATACGGCGTTGCCCGTGGTGGTTGGTATTTTCAGTCTTTTTAACGCAATTGTATTCTTTTTAAGTGTTCAGTCAGTGAGTGGTATTTGGCTTATATCTTAAATAATAAAAACACTATTGTCATAGTAATAAAAGATCTGAAATTATGATTTTAGTAACTTTGATCCCCCCAAACCCCTCGTAAAATTTCTAAATGTTTCATACCCTTTCTTAGTGATCACCTATAGCCCTAGAAGAAGCTACATACCAAATGTCATTCCAATCCGTTCGGTAGTTTTGAAGAAATCGTGATTTAATAAATTTGATCCCCCCCAAACTCCCTCTAAAATTTCGAATTTTTTTAAACCCTTTCTTAGCGAGCACCTATGGCCCTAGAGGAAGCTACATACCAAACTTCATTTCAATCCGTTCGGTAGTTTGTGAGAAATATTGATGAGTGAGTGAGTGGTATTTCGCTTTTATATATATAGATAAGTTTAATTTATTTGTAATATTTTTTACAGGATTTGCATAAAAAATGAAAAATGGTGAGTTGAAGAAAAATATTTTCTGCTGGAGAATCAATTGGATAAAATCTTAAGTTAGAGTCTGAAACAGTTTTCTAAAATAAATAATCGGTCATTGAAATCCAACCAAAAAATATCTCTAAAACTTCAGATAAAAAATGAGTTTATAACAGTTGCATAGTTTTAAAGGGGAACTGAAATTTTACTATTTATTTTTTATTTGGTTTACCTGTTTAAGGTCCTTGAAAATCAGTTTAGTTTTTTAATAAAGATTTATTTTATTTACAACTAATGTAATAAAAACAATTTCTTAACTAAACCAAAAAGCACATTAGGAAATATCAGCAATATTTAAGTAAAATAAAGAACACTTGTAAACAAATATATTGCAGAATCTTATTCCACACAAAAAAATGTATAAGTTCATAAACCCTTTGCCCTCGAGAGGCCACTACCACTGGCCACACCTGACTCTTAGACAACTCGTATTATTTTCCGCAAACTTAGTCTTCTCAGGTCGCATGGCCACCAAGAGTGCCCACTCATTCGTCGGCAAGTACTTGGCTACCATTTTGACTGGACGGAATCACCAGCTCAGAATTGTTTTGTTAAATTCACGTGACATGTAGGTAAGTAAGTTAGAGTATGCATGAATATTTTATAAATAAGCTCGGTTTAATGACAAATACAACTTATTTGAAATAGAAAGCACGGTATTGCTTGTATTTTAAACCTCATAGAGATGTTATATTTATGTAATATGAAAACCAAAGTGGGATACAACCAATTAGTCCTATTTTTAAATGACAAACTACAATATAGAAAATGTTTTAAAATTGTACAAACTTGCATTATCCATTTCCATAATTTTATAATAATTATCAACCATTTATTACGACACTAAAAACAACTAGCACAGCACTGAGTGAAAATATAGAGGTTATATTATTGAGTTCAACAAAGCTGTTATAAAAGAAAGGAAAGTAATCTTGTGATCTTCTCATAGTTCAAGAGTTTCTCCATAGATTCCAACACTTTACACAGAAAATAATATAATTTTGTAAAAAGAAATACATAATGCTATGTCTACTCATGATGGCTATATGAGTGTTCGCGGGATTTTGTATTGGGCACTCTGAGTGGCTATACAAGTTGGGAGGAACAAGACTGCGAAAATAATTCCAAGCTGAAACAGAAAATGACGTAGCCACTTCGAGTGGCCGTACGACTCCAGAGGAACTTTTTTAAAAACGCCCTTTGACACATAGGGTTAAAATAACAAACTGTATATTTACAATTTTCTAGTCACAAAAATGTTAGTTTTAATCATTTGCTTTTTGTAAACCTAATCCTAATAATATATTCTTTAAAATCTCAATTTATTTTGGTAAACAACTTAATACATTGAAATCAGACTTAAATCATTGCCTACTATTATAAAAAAAAGATAAGCCCTATACATATCTGAACTATAGTGCTTGAATAAGGAAAGAAAGGTACTATGACAGTTTTAAAGCAATGGAACAGTAAAGAAACTGTTGTTAGAACTAACTAATAGCATAGTTAGGATAAATAGAATACACCATTTTAAAATTATTGAAGATGAAAGAGTGGTGGAGTGGAGAAGAAACATTTTGGAAACCAAGAAAAAGAGAAACGCCAGCACAAGATGGATGATTGAAAAAGGGCCACACAAGAACTAATGTAGAAATAAGGCCGTTGTGGTTACCTTTAACTAAACATGATCTCAAAATAAAAAATTATCATCTTTAAAAACATGCTTAATTTTACTGAACGTACCAGAGCCGCAACATAGAATAGGAAAGGTTGTTCACTTTAACTAGTTTTGACCTGCTCAGGTAGATGTCCTGTTATTTTTCTGAAAATACAACATTAGGATGTACTTTTCCTTTAGCAATTTATGTGTGTGCTTGTGCCTGGAGATATGTGTTTTCTTTTAATCCGGTTTCTATTTAGTAATACATTTTTCGTCTACTTATCAATTCTATTATTCTAATCAGGGTCCCTTTATCAGCTTTAAGTTTCACTTGATAATGAGAGAGTTGGTTTATACTCTTGAAACATCATACTATTTTGATATACACAAATGATGGGGCAAATGTCCAAACAAACAATTGTAAAAAAATTAAAAATCCTTCATTAAAAACTAACTTTAAAAACAAAATACGTGATGTTATCAATAACTTAAAACAAGCAAGAGGATGGAGAAACAAGTAAGAGAACATCAAAGTTTAAGCTGTTGTGAGAGAGGACAAATAGGACTACAGGTAGTAAAAGGTAAATAATTTAAACTGCATTTTTCTTTATTAACAATTTCTTTTATTCAACACATACACTTAAACTAATCTTTGTACAGATAATCTAGTAAATTAATTTAGTGCAACATATTATATGAAAACAAATAAACTTCTGTACTACAATTGAAGGCACACGTTAATCACAATTGTGCATTTAACACAATTCACAAAACATTTTAGTATTGCAATATAATACCAAGGTTATTTAAAAAAAAATAATCCAAAGGACAGTGAAAAACATACCAGTTACCATATTAAAACATCAGCTAACCATTTTTGCTTGAACTGCAAATAGACTTCAATTTTGTTTCTGTAAAAACTATGTAAGATGAAATGTAATCTGTTTTGCATTATTCATTTGTTTTCTATTGCAAAGATTAACCATCGCATATGTCAAATAATTTACAGTGATGACAAGGGCCAGAAAAGGATGGAGAAAATTTAGGAAAGAGCATACTATTGTGAAAGATTAAGGAAGATAGTGATATTCAACCATTAGATGACTGGTTCACAAAATTAAAGAGGTTTTTTGGAAAAAAAGTGGTTTTACAATTAAGTATTAAACTTTCAAGATTATTAAACTTTATAAAATTAGATTATATACTGTGCGGGTATTTACCAAAACAACTGACTGACATTTACTAAACAAAAACAGTAAGCATAGCCTTACTAAGCTGAATAAATTTCAGTCTTTGGTGAAAAATTTTGTGTTTTTCGACTCTAACAATTTTTTAGAGTCATAATAGAAAAACAAAATTTTCTTTGTAAGCCCTTTATACGAGGGCCAGAAAGTGTGTGACATGGAGAAGTAATTTAAGATTGTTTAGTTACATTTACATTTTCTTTAGTTTTCATTTTTTTCTCTTTATTTAGTATATGCTCCTACCCTACCCAAAAGGAAGTTAATTTTTAAGTGCTGATTGTATTTTATTTTTTAATAATATATAGATTCTAAATCAGTGTTACACAGCAGTAAAAATCACATTAATTTATAAAATCATATTATTTATTCAGAATTCATTACCAGTACTTTAGGCTACTTTCCCCTGTATAACTTATATTCAAAGAGAAAAACCAAAATTAATATATAAAAAATAAATCATTAATATAATATATTACTTACAGATGTAAATTGAAGGTATTAAACTCATTTAAACATCCAACTTCAATTCAATAAAATCTGATAAAATTAGCTTCTTCTGTTTGTTTTTAAAGCAATATAGAAACTTAGGCGATTTTATAGGTACTTTTAATGTATTATAACGTTACAAAATATTTTTATGGTAAATAAACTGAAAAAGAATTTTTGGGTTTTCCCATAGATTATTTTTAATTAACAAATTTAATTTCAGACTGTGTTTCAGTATTATCTTATCTTCTAAAGCGAGAGATAATTGTCTGTCTGCTAAATGGATCTGGAATCTCCGTCTAAGGATTTTTTATTTTTTTATTTTATGTGGGGCTTTTGGCCACGAGAAATCGATTGGAAATGGTCACCAGTCTGGGAAAATTCGTTTTCTACGTCTTTTTATTAAATTAAAAAGTGAAATTTGTTCATTTTAAACAATACAAAGCACAGCTGATGCAAATGTTTTCAATGTCATTACAATAATCATCTGTTTTCTTTTAAACGAAGCACAGCTGATGCAAATGTTTTCAATGCCATTACAATAATCATCTGTTTTCTTTTAAACTGTATTTTATTAGAGGTAAGCCTAATGTTGTATCTATTTATAGTTACCATGGCAACGAATACTTCTGCTAAATAAACATACCCTTTATTTAGTTGTTTAATGTTATAGGCCTAACCTAAACGATGTTCACGGAAATTTGCAATAATAGTTATTGAAATCATAGCCCTGCTTATAATCAAGCTTTAGCTCGGTCTCCTGGTACTGTGACTAAACTGGAAGATCATAGATGTACAAAGAGGGGTATTTTATTTTTAGGTGTTAAGCTCTCCAAATGATCAAAAATGTATTAGATAATTTTTGTCTTCAAAAGTGTGTCTCTGATGGCCACTTGGCATACTTTATTTGGATTTATCATAAATATTCCATTTCTATATGTATGGCGATACAACATTGCGGAGAAATAATTATCTACATTATGTTTGTGTTTTAAAGTTTGGTGACACTGTACGTGTTTCACGTTTTCCAATAAACTATTGATAGGCATCATTAACAAATAATGATCAAATATGGAAAAGAGAACTTTCTGAAATTCAAGTTCTACTGGCAGAGTTTTTGTTGTAAATATTTGTAAAATTAACTGATCTTGTATGAGGTATAAATAAATCTTCATCGTCACATTAGCACCTTTAAAATTAAGCAAACCATAATATTTATCTCATAAGAGAGCACAGAACAGGGACAAAATTAGATCATGGGCATAGCTACGGTGGGGCACATGTCCCCTGGCTCATTTAGCCAAATAAGAAATTTTAAAGCTCAATGTGAACGAGCGAGTAGAGGCCGTGTTTAGTGTGTTAAGTATAAGTAATGTTAAGCTATGTACCTGTAGAAAACTAGAATTAAAATAAAAAACTAGAATATTCCAGGTTAGATTTAGCTGGAATGCTCTAGTTCCTTCCATTCTCTATACAAGTGCTGCAATCAGTGCGAGTTAGTCAGTTGTTAGTTGAATTTGAATTTTAGCTACAGAGCACAGCGCGAGCGAGATTAGGACGTTTATTTAATAGTTGTTTACAGTTTGTTTGAATAGTGCAATACGATTTTGAAATAATAATAATTGACAATTTTTGCTTTTACTTCTAGTGCATGTTGTGTAATGTGTTAAGTAAATCCGTTAACGATCTTCGTTAACAAAATCTGAATTCATTGTCAATTTTGCCTCATGTCAAAATATTCTGCACTTCTGCAACCAGCAGTAAATGTTCTTCAGTCAAAAAGTGTGGACTTACTTCAATGTGCAAATCACATAGAAAATATCACAGATATAATGAGAAAACACCGTGAAATAGCAGATATCGAAAGTCAAAGTATTGCAGCGGAGGCTGAAATAATTACTTAGCGTCTTGGTACAGATTTCAATATGCCACGAACCACAAACAAACAGAAACATCATGGGAATCTACCACCACAGACACCTACCGAGTTTTGGAGAAGATCATTAATATTACCGTGCATTGATTCTCTAATAATCTCTCAGAGTAATAGTTTTCCTGAGGAGAATTTGCCCGCATTTGCATTGCTTACAATTAACCCCTACATAATGCTAGCATTGAACATGAGGAGTTTAAAAAAAATAAAAGTTTTTGTGATTTTTATAACTTGGAAAATTTTGTCGGTGAAGCTTCTTCTTTGAAATTTTTAAAGGTTCTTTCTTTTGGTACAACCATTTAAAAGAAAAAAATATGCCAAATGATGAACTTAAGGAAATAGAACTAGCTGCACTAGTTGAAGAAACACAACTCTTCTAACCAAGGATTAAACGTGCGCTACTTGTTTCACTAGCTCAGCCCTGCACAACTTGCACAATCGAAAGATGATTCAGTACTTTACACAGGGTAAAGAAGTGGTTACGGTCAACAATGACCGAAAATCGGCTTGTTGGTCTTTGTGTGATGAGTGTACATAAAAAAGGGTTCTGGAAGCTAAAGAAAAATTCACTGAAGACATTTTGTTAAAATTTAGACAGAACTAGTGCTGAAATTATTATTATAACAATTATTATTCAATTAATAAAAGAATTTTTTTAAATAAGAAACGTGATCTTATTTTTGCCCTACTCCTGGCTACGCCCATGAATTAGAGGCACATTATCATCAATCTGATTGTTTATTATTCTTTTATACTTAAATGATGGTCGGTTTCAAAATATATAGGGAATCAGAGAAGCACTAGTGTTGGAAAATTCAACACAGTTGCATAGGTTCAAAGCCTCGTTAATGGTGTTCATTTACTTGCTCTATCAGGGGCGGATCCAAGGATACTGGGGAACTTTCCCCCTCAAAACAAACCCCCACCAAAAAAACATTTTCGCTGGCAAATGTCTCCGGTAATAATAATACAATCACAATTAAAAAAGTCACAAATATTGAATCGCAACAAACTTGATATTTTGAACTCAAGACTTTGTTTTTCTAAAAGGTCTGTAATATTTTATGCTACTGATTGGCAACTGTAACCATGCTGTTCGCCAGTCAGCAGAGCATGTGTAGTAGGTAATTTTCTTCCTTAAGGCACTTGAACATGAACTACCAAGGTTCAGAAAAGGTTGGTTGGATTGGCTTTCTTACACCATGATATACCCGTTGAATCTGATCAAGTGATGGGAGTTCGCTAAATCAGGAAACCAAACACTTTATCTATAGCATTATGAATAAGTTTGCACAGTAGGCTATAGATTTAACTTCAAATATTGTTATTTTGAGCTAAAAAAAGTTAATTTATAATTAATTATCAGAAGCGTATTTCTATGAAGTCATTGTTATAAAATTGTTCTATTAGTACTCATTAAACACCTGCAGTCCTGTACAAACAATTAAAAAGTGTAATATTTATACATCATTATGGGAAATATGAACTGTAATATTTAAACCCATTCTTTTTAAGACTGTTTTGCTTCTGACAAATTTTAAGTAGGCATAACATAGAAAAGTTGTAAAAAAAACATTAAAATTCTGAAGGAAATTTTTATACATGAATATGCTACCAAATTGCTTACTTTTAGTTTGATATTTTAGAAATTTTCCAAAACCTCCAGAAAGTTTCCCTTCCAAAGTTATTCCCTGGATCTGCCTCATGTCCTATACACATCATAGGAATAACTGACATAAAGTAAAGGCGTTAATCAAAAAGCAAACATTCTATAAAAGTACAAAATGCCCGTATAAAAAACTAGGTTTTAAAATTCAAATCCAAAAGTTTGCTTTTACTGATTATTTTTTTTTTTTTTTTTTTTTTTGGTGTTTAACGTCCTACTTTTTGCACTTAAGGCTAATGAAGACGGGACCTACAGTTTTACGTGGAATCCGAACCACAGCCAATGATGTCTGTTAAGAAACCATTTAGAAAATTATTCGGGGTCAATGGGAATTGAAACCGGAATCTTTCCATTGATGGTTGCCATGACGATTGATAAAGCATTGACGCTTTAACAACCACGGCCACCGTGGCTCATGATTATTTAGTAGTTCAAGTTAATTCTAGCTTTCAATTTTTTTGTTTTGTTTCAGAGAAATTTTGCAGAATGAACCCATTTCTAAAGGTGAATAATATTTGGGTTCAAATGTGATTATAAGATAATGAAGCTTTCAAACTTGAACAGTTGGATGGATTCCAAAAAATTGTGCCCAAACATACATACTGAAGTAAAATGTAGAAGATATTTTTGAAATGTTCCTAAGTGATTTGATATGGATAGGTTATTACATAGATGCCTGAATATCAATTAGACTTACAAATTTAACTCAGTCATTGTCTAAATGGGAAAATCTAGTTTTGAGCATGGATAATAAACTGAGTTGTTGTAGGTACTAGAGCATACATTTTTCAACAACATTCAGCTTAAAAAAGTCTAAATAGTCTCTGGTTTACACACTAAACTATGCAAAACGTGTGTTTGAAAATTCCAGTTGTGCAATTTCAGTTTAAGATTTGGTTAGTACAATTTTTATTTTAGTAATTATCAGTGTAATGCACAGTATAGTAACAAATAAACAAATTGTAAAATTCACGTACGTTTTTAGAACTTGCCATAAAGCATTTTTTTTTTTTTGTTTAGGAAATTAAAATTATCTTCTTCTTTCCTAAATAATGTTGTAGGTACATACAATTAAGTCCACAGTATCAAGGATTATTATTAATATTATAATATAGACAATCAAAATAATTTGTCAAATAATATATTTATTTAGTTAAAAATATTATGTTAAGAAATAAATGACATATTGGTTATTATATATTTACATGTTTTCCAAACAAGTTTCAACAGACTAAAGAACACTTTATAGGTTATGTAGTTAAATTATATTATGTTACATTTTTAATACAATTAAAAGATATTTTACACAATAGTTGCACTATTTCATCTCCATTGATTAATATATGTTTTACAATATTAACTTTACATGATATTAAAAAATACCAAATGAATATCACATCTTGTTTCTTATGGTGACTTTACGAAACTATTGATCATTCTAATGGATCTTTAGCTATTGACCACGTGTCTGACATAATTTTTAGCCACAGACACGGTGGATGGAGTAGAAACTGGACACTGTTGGATCGGAAGTCTTTGATTAGGCTGAGAGTTAAAATACCCATGCATTTCTTGAGCAAGTGCGTATATATACTCCATGTCTGGTCTTTGAGATGGTGTTGGTGTAATGCAAGCACCTACGAGATTGCGAATCTGAAAAGTTGATATTTTTTGCAAAGACAATATTATATTGATTCATAAACATTATATAAAAAATAAAGATTATACAAATAAGAAAAAGCTATTTTTAAACCTATCTATGATGCTGGTGACAGTTTCAAATTTAAGATAAATTGAAATGATATATGAATATATTCTTGAAGTTAGGTTAGCATGCTTTGACATAAGTGTGAGTCCATGCATGCTCACATGTTCCACATCAGCCTGGAGGTACTGGCACCCTAGCACACTTGCAGGGAGGTTGTGCAAACCGCCTTGGGGTTGATGAAGACAAAAGTTAAGTGAACGATTTCATCCTAAAACATTTGTCTGGTATAAAAGGAAACAATGCAGTTGATCGACAGGCAAAAGTGGAGGATAAAAGTGTAGCTCCTGTGATTAGGAAGACAAAGAAGTTCATCTGATTTTCCAAGTCCATTTTTAAACGTCTAATTTGTTTGCAGAAATGCTTATGGTAATTTTGCTGACTGGTCACTGCTCGGTTAGATTGGTTGCAGAGGGCTCCTGTTGGTTCTTTTCTTGTGGAAGTGAATTGGCTGACCATGTTCTGAGTAAGTGTCAAGCACTTCTTTGCAAGAGATATACTTATTTCAGAAGAGCATTTATGGACCATGAGGAATTCAGCAATTTTGTGCCAAAGAGCTTTATTCATATCCTGGAAAGATCTCAGATGAACACTAAAAGTGTTACATAACAAAATATACCCCCTCCCTTTTATTATACAGGGGAGGGAGCAGTATACAAAAAAACTATCCTTACAAAAATGAATCCTTTAGAATAATAGAACAATTACAACACAAATAAAAAACTGTAAACAAATACCATAAATTTTAATCAAATTACATCATACTTCACAGTAATATATTATGTTTCACCAATTGGACACTACGCAAATATCCTACATTATATTATTTTAAATATTATAAGTAGACTCTCATAAATCCGGATTACGAAAATCCGGACTCTGGAAAATCTGGACCGCTAATCGGGAATCATTTCTTTTTTTTTTTTTAATTGGTAAAACCCATGCGATTACTTCGCGTATCTTAAATGACATGTATTTTGTATATTCAGGCGCTCCATGTTTCAACATTACTCAACAAGAAGAACTATCTTCAGCAGAGGCAGATTTAAACTAATATCGCTTAAGGGCTAGTAGCAAACTGCCGCCCTACACTGAGCAATTTTTTTAGGTAAAAATTACCCTAAACCCAAGGGTTATCATGGGATAAATATACATAAGGAGTTTTTACATTTGACAAGTGTTAACAATATCATTTACCAACGTAAAAATTAATCTGAATCTAGGATAATATTTGTAAATTGTCAAGTTAATTTTTACATGAGTAAGGTATAATAATTATTTATCTTGTCAAATGTAAAAATTCCTTATTTGTATCTTGTCCCACGATTACCTTAGATTTAGGGTTATTGAAACACAAAGCACTCTCTCAGAAGTCCTCCCTTGTAGTCGACGAGGTTTAGCCCCTCTCACTTTGTTTGGCAGTTTGGGACAAGAAACATCTTCCTGCTAGCCCATGCTTAAACTAAATACTTTCTTCCTATTTTATTTTACACTTCTATTGAATTATTTTTATATTGCCAAAATTTTAACACACGCACACACATTTTTGGCAAACAACTTTTTTCTATCATGTGTGTAAACGAAACCTCGATATTCTCAATAACCAATCTCCAACAAAACGTGATAACCCTAAACATGACAAATTAACGAAATAATGTAAAATAAGTTAATATACAGATTTAATATTGTTTGTATTTTGTTGATTGTCAGTTTCATAAAACTTTATTACACTGAGGTCGCAAAAAACAGCACTAAAAGAAAACATAATTAGTTCAATGGTGCTATAAATGTGTAAGTTATTTTAATAATGACCTCTCAAGAAATACTCATAACATCTAGGATTTAACTCTTAAACATTTTGGTGGTAAAGATAGTGAAGTCTAGCTGAACTAAACTATCTTTCTTCGAGATTTAGTGTTTGAAAAAGAATCCATAATATTATCAGAATAATAATGTTTTGTTATTTATGATTCAATAGTTAAAACTGCTATATCCCTTAAACGTGATTTAGTCATTTTAATCTTCTCAGAACGGAGAAGGATCGTTCCGCTAAACAGTTTAGGGGCAAGATTGTCAAAAAAAAATTTAATGTGATGTCAAAGTAAGGGTATAGGCATGTCTTGGAGTTGTTTATCATGCATCACTTTATAGCCTACAGGTAAGAATTGTTTTTGGTCGGTCATCTTTTTTCAATTCTTTCAAAAATCTAACAAAATGTAAAATCTCATTCACGAATTCTTCCGAATCTGGCAAATTGTTATTATACAAAGCAAAACATTTCTTACTGTTTTCTTTAAGAATATTCATGCAAGGTTTTATTTTTCACAATTATAGGTGGCTGCGTACTAAGCTAAATAAAATCATTATTTTTATTCATTCAAATTTGCCGCCCCCAAAAATTTGCCGCCATGGGCTACAGCTCCTATAGCACCCCCTAAATCCGCCACTGACCTTCAGCCGACATTATAAATGTTTGAGGAAGTTAAGAGACATTGCGGCAAGAAAACATGCTGACACGTTGAAGCGGAAAACTATTGAAGACTTCTTCAAGTTGTAATCGTTAGTTGTACGTTCTTCTTTCTAGTTTGCTTCAATAAATCTCTAGGATGAAATTTTCATTACTTATGTTTTATAAATCAATTTCCAACTTATAGTTTTGTTTACGTACTGTGTTTCTTGTGTTAATTTAAATATTTTGGTACAGTAATGTAGATTCTTTTTTATTGAAACTGTTCAATACTGTTCACAAACTTAATTTTTTCATTTCTGTGTTTTACTTAACTGCAGTCCAGTACTGTATTAGGTATGTACATTAAAGTACCATAAGTTGATGTACGCGGCGGCGATAGTATGTGCAGCTTTCCATCGCTCTTAATTAACTTATGATCGACTTCGGGGTAATCCGGATCGGCCATCCACCCCATTAGTTCAGATTTTTTAGAGTCTACGTCCTTGAATGAAATTAAATTTGGAAAGTTGTGGGAAACTAAGAAATTTAACGAAGGTTTGTTTCTTTTAATTATACCACTACAATTTATTATTTATCGATAAATGACTATGCTCCTGCCCAAATTGTAAGGCCATATTCTAATTTAGAGTTTATAAGAGAATAATAAATAGTCGTAAGTAATTTGCTATTGCACGCAAATCTAAGCATATAACAAATTCTAATATATTTTATAAGCGAGTCATTCTGTCAGGTGTCTTTTCTCTTATATTATGTTACGTGGAAATGCAAACACAATCAAAACCTTTGTCGACCTGAATTTTAATCTATTTTATAATACACGATTTAACATTGAGGTATTAGTGAATTTTTGAAAACCTTGTGCAGAAAATAATTTTTTTTATTTTTGTAAAACAATTTTGCTAGGTTAAGTATACTGCAGCACTGTTGGCACTCCGTGCTATGCACGCCTATGCTTTGCTTGGTTATTAATTCATAACCATCCAAAAATATTTAATATCAAAGGTTCAAGAAAGTACTTAAGCTGTTTTAAATTAAATAATCAGTACACACAAACAATATATAAAATCTAGAATACAGATATCTGCTTGAATCCTGGCACTAGGCCTGAATCCTGGAGCGATGGGCCGGGGTGTGGGGAAAGTGCGTAAGTGAAGAAAAGAAACATTTTCCCACACCGCTTCCTAATGTGACTCAACCTTCAAACAAACTAGTGGATGTTTCCCTCACCCTTGACACGTTCACTGCTACACAAATTCCATATTTTCTATGCTAGGACCTGACCGTTTATTTTTTATATTTATAGCCTAAATGAGTAGAAATTATAAAAATTTGTATTTTTGAACCTTTCTACATAATAATCACTAATATTTTAAAGCGCCCATAGTATGTGCGTCCATAGCACATAGGCTTAAAATTGACGTACGAAGCACGCAATACTTTGTGTATTGCAAATACTCCCAATACAGGGGTTGGCGTGCAATTATGACCAAATTCGGGTAAATATTTTACTTTACAAAAACTGTACGATGTACAGTCTGTTGATTAAACAGAGCTGATTTCAAAAGTTATATTTGCAAATTCTGTATTTCTAAAATTTGATTTTGAATAATTCTTCTGAAATTGGATTTATTGTAGACATCAGGCTAACACGGTAGATTTTCAAGAGATCTAGGCTGGGAAGTAGACAACTGATAGTTGTAAATTAACTTCGGAATATTACAAAAGCAGAGCCAAGCTTCAAGGATGACATAATTGCTTTCAGGACACATTACA
>JAGFPH010007185.1:9451-33126 GCA_018207615.1 Philaenus spumarius | reverse complement strand
CATCTGCTTTCTTTTAAACTGTATATTTTATTAGAGGTAAGCCTAATATTGTATCTATTTATAGTTACCATGGCAACGAATACTTCTGCTAAATAAACATACCCTTTATTTAGTTGTTTAATGTTATAGGCCTAACCTAAACGATGTTCACGGAAATTTGCAATAATAGTTATTGACGTGAGCGAACTAGGCCCTAGGCCTAAATCGATATTGAAATATTAAACTTTAATTTAGGCCTGACTTATTTCTGAGGCATAGCGTTGAGATTATGGTTAATCCTTTAAACTGTATTTTTATTACAGGTAAGCCTAATGTTGAATATACCCTTTATTTAGTTATTTAATGTTATAAGCCTAACCTCAAAACTCAATAATCCAATATTTATTATTGAAATCATAGCCCTGCTTATAATCGAGCTTTAGCTCGGTCTCCTGGTACTATCTTTAAAATTATGGACCTCCGTAATCAAAAATGTATCTTGTTCTGTGATCTGTATCTGTGCGAACTGGGAATCAAGTGAATCTGTGCTGTGGTTTGTGCGCTTTCATTATTCATTCGATTTATCAATGTTGATTTTGTAGAGTTTTTGTGTTAAAATTTGAGGCATTTACTTAATTACTTTTATTATATTATTATACTTTCAGGATTAGATTTCAATTTTCTCGTTTATTACGACAGTATAGTTAGTTTAACTTCATATCCATTTCCTTTGTAATTGATTTAACAGAAGAACTTAAAGTGGAAACGTCTCCTTGGTTAACTTCAGAATCCAACATGAAGCCTTCTGTTGTAGCCGATGAAATGTTTCCGGAAGGGGCTGGTTTTGGAATGGACATGGAGGATGTAAGTATAATAATAAGAAACAATAAATTTTAAATTTCAACCGACATTAGTAATGCTTCATAAAACTACGTAGGCCTAATTCTAAATATGTAAAATAATAGAAAGCTTAGGTAAGTTTGAGCCCTAGGCCTATGGGCGAAAGTTTACATTATGACCTTACGACATAGGTGTCAACGTATAGGCTACATAAAAAATATGTAATTGTAATGTTAGGCCTATATATGAATTTATAGAGCGGATATATTCATCATATTATAAAAAATAAACACAATAGTAGGCCTACTGATACATTGTTACTAAACCTTAGTCGAAATGATTAATAAAGTTAATCCTAAACCTTCGTCTAATAGACGACGTAGGCCTAAGTTTTATTTAAAAACACACCTGGTTAAAGTCAGAAAAGCAGCAGCGACTCTTTCTTTTACATGGTTTAAGGGGCACTAAGTTGGTGGAAGCACTGCTATATGGGCAGAGCCTCTAAATGTAGGTTTTATTCAGCCAGGGTAGTCGAACTGGCGAAGGTTTAGTATTCTAGGATCAAAATACTTCCTCTGCATCCTTGTTGCAAGAAACACTTGTTACAATATAAAGCAAAACATAACTTTCAAATAGTGTAGGCCCATACATTAAGAATTCCTTATTATGAGGTATGATTATATTACACTAAAGGCACAATTTTAAACTAATATGGTAGCCAAAATATACATATCTGCAAAACCTATCTAATGGATATACTTGGCCATTTTTTTTGCTAGAAATAGGCCTACAATCGGATAGGTTTACACAATTAGGATTTCTTTGTGACTTTACATGTTTTAATTATACTTAATATTATTTATTTCAGGATGTTTATATATATGTAATCTTGTATTCTGCATTTTGCATATAGCCTAGTAATGTTGCTTGCGCTTTGCATGTCAATTGTCTAAATGTTTATTTGAACAATTTACTCTTAAGCTATAAGAGGAACGCTTGATTGTTTTTATCAAAATTATTATTTTTCTCTACCAAACCTATTGGTTTAATATTTGTGGTTTGCTGAGGTTTTTGCTTGCTGCATAATTTATAGATTGTTGTTGCTGTTTTCTTAAAGGCCTAACAGCCTGTTCTTATATTGATAGGTGAAAAAGTTATTTTCATTAACATGGTCTGATAAAAATAATGAAATACAATACAAGAATCAGGGCTTTCAATAACCTTAAAACCGAATTGCCAAATTTCATCATTTACAAAATGTAGAATTTTATCTATTAATAATCTGTTGTTAAATAAAATAAACTTGGCTCTTCATTCAATTTTTACAGTGATTATGATTACACCTAAAAAGGTTTTTTTTAAGTAAATTTTATAACTTCCAATCAGCCTAGTTTTTCTCGCATTTGGATTGTTAACTTAATTGTGACTGGTAGGCCTAGTTGTTATTATTTGCTCTTGTCTTAAGAAATTAAAATGCACTGGTAAAATAGGTATTTACTAATGTTATGGCTTCAGTCGACAGAGAGCGGCTAACGTTCAAACACCATGTTCAAGCGATTATAGTTTGGAATCCGTTTGTTGATACTTTTCCTGTATCACTCTTCAACACGTTCATATTTAGTCTGATGAGCACAGAGAGGGGACAGTAAAATGAACACAAAAAATGAAATATAAACAAAGTTAGGCCTACTAATTCACCTCTAAAATTTTCTCCTTCTTATTCACACCTGAGTACAACAATATAATTAGGAAATACAAAGTCTAAACTAGGGGCCTTTAATATTTTGTGAGGCAGTAGCCTAATGTGTTTTGTAATACCTAAAGAAATCATATGTTTTCAAAATATCAAGTCCTAACATAAAGTCTACAAGTCAATTTGCAATATATTGAAATCCAGACGATTCCTTGATGATATAATAATGAATTAAACAATGTAGAATGTAGGCCTACTCTTACCTGGCATATATATGAAACAAAATTTCAAGAACTTATTATTGCAGATTTGGGACTCTATTAACTGGTGAGCAATATTGTGTTCATTTATTCATACAAATATTTTTTTTCAAAGACTATATTTCCATTAAGTTAATTTTCATAATTACTACTCAATGCTTAGACTACAATTTCATTAGACGTAAAACTAACTATAGCAAACTGGAAAACTGTTTACAGTTTATTGAACGTGAGAAACATTCATGAAATTTGTAGGCCTTCCATGTAATTATCATTACAGGTACCGTACTGCAATTCAATTAATTACTGATTTACAAATTACTTAAGGTAACCCTAAAATTGTAACAAGAATATGTTTTATATGAAAGTAAAATCTTTCGCATTGACTGTCCAGCCTTGTGCAAATATAATTTTCTTAAGAAAAATATATTTCAGAGCTATAACAACACAGTAAATAGGCTAGACAAGCTAAATCTTTACAATTCTTTTATTTAAGTATTGATATAACACAGGTCAGGGAATTTAATATTATTAGAGAACTAACCACA
Source organism: Philaenus spumarius (assembly GCA_018207615.1). NCBI lineage: Eukaryota > Metazoa > Arthropoda > Insecta > Hemiptera > Aphrophoridae > Philaenus > Philaenus spumarius. Next base: position 29,806 of record JAGFPH010007185.1, on the reverse strand, counting down.
TTAGAAGAAATTGTTAACAAATATTGGTTAGTGGTTAGGATTATAATAACAGTTTTAGGCCTATTTTGAATATCCTACGTATTGGCGACTAAGTGTGTTTACTTTTGAAATACGACATTGGAAACTTAAAACATGTTAAATAAAAAATCTGAAGGATAGGCCTACATGTTATTTTTTGCAAAACTGCTTTGTTAGGCCTAGGCCTATTGGTTTTTGTAAAATTCGTGAAGAAACTGATTTTGACTCCTCTCCACTATATATTGACACATTTATTGCACTATAACTAGCCTATAATGTTGACTGCAAATGTGAAAAGAACGGTATTATCAAAAGCAACTTACAAACTAAAGAATACAACAACACAATTAACCTGAAAGAAGAAAAAAAATACCGTTAGGTATGATGAGACGAAAGGATCTGGGCAATGGATGCAGAAGTGGCGAGTTACTTTTAAAATCTAATTGTTCATTTAAAACTAAACTTGGGTTCTTATTGATTAACCTCTTAACATTTCCAATGCTGCCAACTTCTTTCCATTCAATTACATGTAGGCTAGTACATTCAAATTTCTTTTTTAAATTTGCAATTTTATGTTTTCAAGTTGATTGAAAGAAAATGAGAATCTGCATGGTCCAAATGCTAATTTCTCTTGTGGTCATTTAATCTAGTTGTAAAACTACAACCTGTTTATCCCTTACTTAAGCTACATTACAAATTTTGCAGTAGCCTATTAAATGTTTGGGAAATATGTAAAATAATTACAAAGAAAAAGTACCTAACTTGTCAAAAAGTGGAGTGTACAAATTAAGTTGCAAAATTTGTAATGCAGCTTATATAGGACAAGAGGTTTAGTATTAAACGTAGATTAAGTGAACACAGATTCTAATTTTTCGAGTCATTTTATACACATGACATTTAAAAAAATCGTATTTTAATGTAACACTAAACTGTAGGCCTACATGTTAGTTGAAAGGGCAAGAAGTTCAAATTGTAGTTTTAAATAAACAATTACAGTACTTAGATTTAGATTTAAGTAACTCCAACTATTGCGTAGGCCTACCTAAGAATAGGTGGTTTAAGATCTGCAACCGTTGTCATTTCCCAGATCTTTCCTCCCTTCGATCTCTCACATACCTAACGATATTTTGGCCTACTTTCGCCAGGCTAGTTGTGTTGTATTATTTGTAACCTTCAGCCCGTAAGCTGCCTTCGATAATGTTGCAGTTGGCAAAAACATGGTCAGCCCAGCTCAATAAATTAATTTGTGAAAGTACAAAAAATGTTTGATTATTTATTATAATGAAATTTCATCAAGAACCTACTTTAATATAGGGGGAATATACACAAACTTTTTCAGATTGTCACTTGTGTACTGGATACGAACTGTCCATTTCAAGCTGTTGTCTATAACTGTTTACAAATACTTAACTTAAGTTTTTCCGGAATAAGCCAGGGAATTAAGTTGGAACCATGTCACAGCTCTTAACTTGTGTTTGTACTGCATGTTGCTGTTGGTGCTTGTACGCTTTTGGTGTAGCTGTCTGCTATTGGTGTTTTCTAGAACGATAATACTTTCATTAATTCTGTTCCTTCATTTGAGGCTGGAGGAGCGAGTGGGTTACTTGTGGATTTAGCTGCGAATGAAAAGACTGTCCATGCTGACTTCTTTAATGGTAATGTATTTATTCAATTCAATTACAATTAAAAATTTTGGTTTTCTTATTTATACAAACATCATTATGTATGTGATTCAACTGTAAGAGGCATAACATTTTAAAATTCGGTAGAATTGTAGTAATCCAGCATTCAGTGTAATGATCTAAAACAACTATTTTTGCACCTTAACCCTACATAAGGCAGTGTTATAGCTGAAATTGAAAAGCCGGTTTTTAGCGTTTTGCAAACATTTTTTTTAATTTAAAAAAAATAGTAGGCCTAAATGAACCAACCACACTCCAAAAGCGTTCTATAGCTTTTTTGTAGAAAAAACTTCAAAGACTTCAAATATTTTACTAAAAATTAGTTTCTTTTAAAATTGTAAAAGTTATTAGGTACCTACCTTAGAAAGCAAAAAAATTTCAGTAACGAAAGAAAAAAGTTCAACTTTAGGCCTACATAACAAGTAGTAAACATTTTTTGTAATTTTTTCGTAAGTGTAAAAAAGTTTTGTAATTTAGTTCTACTGTATAAAAACATTTATCAATTTAAAATTTCTTATTTTGAAAAAAACAGTTTTTATGTTTAAAATACCGACTGCTAACAAAACTAGGCTTAGTTTAAAACACAAAAGTGTTTGAGTTATCTTTATTTGAATAACAAAATGACATCAATGTAAAGAAAAGTCGCCGGTCGCAGGAAGGGTCATATGAATAAACGTGGGAACCCACGCGCAAGACGGTATCGCTAGACTGCTCTAATTATGTACTTTGCACTGCTGTCTGGACAAACAAAAAACTGGTTTATTCTAGTTTAATTCCCACCGTTAGAAAGGTCAAACTGTTCTCTACAAAATGGTGTACAGAATTCTGTCAAAACAAGTGATATAGTGGGCGTTATCTTGGTTGACAAATAGGCTGTTTCATTGGTTGAAAAACTGTCCAATCGCAAGGTTTACAGAAATTGTCGTCAAAAATCGGGTAAAATAGTGACATCTGATTGGAAGGCACTATTAGAAAGATAAAATTTTGACGAATCCAATGGTATCTTTATAATCTCGATAGAAATACATGCAGATGGTCTTGGACATGTAAGAAGTGGGAAATAACAGTACAATTGTATGCATATTCGCGCACGGAAACAGCTGTAACCCGATCTGCATATTTTAAAATTATGATTAAGTATGTAAATATAAGTTTTATGAAAAAGTTTTAAATACAAAAATTAAAGTTTAATTGATTAGCTTTTCAATGGTGCCGGTTTTATTACGATTGGACAATTTTAAGTGTATTAAATAACGGAATATGCAAATTTATGCAAATTCCCGCAATGTTCGAGCTTGTTGCGTTCTTCGCCCGAGTGAGCGTCCCAAAGTGCAGTCTGCCATTTACAGGGTTAAGGTGTTTTGCCTATTTCTACAATCTCTGTGCTATAAAATTAATTAAGTTATTCTTATAGAATTCTTGAGATGCTTGCTTTTAAATTAATAATATTTAGTGGCTTATTTATGGTGATCATAGAGCTAGTATTTTAGAGATAATTGGCATAGTAATGTGAATAAATATTGAATTTTCTAAGTTAGACTATCTTAGTTTAAAATGTATTTGTAATTACCAAATAATGTAAAACTATCATTACAAATGAAATTATAATATTAGGACTATTAGAGTTGAAAATAGGATTTAAGAATCTTGTTATCCTCTATGATTATTTACAGACTTGTGTACATTAATTTTATAAACATCACTCGAAGCAGAAGCAAAAATGAGAAATAATTTCGTATTTCCCATTTAGTTTGGTATTGTTTAATACTATGATTCTTTTCAAATTTCTCTAAAGAAATTGATGTCAACTAAATATATATATTGCATCACAATCATGAGTTATAGGTTCTAATGGTTTACTTACACCCTAACTTTTAAACCAAAAGACTACAGAGTACTTACTAAGCACATAAAATTTAATTGTAATTAATCATTTTGGTATGTATATCTGAAAACCCGCTTATAATATCTTGGCATGTAACTAATAAATATATTGTTTAAAAATTTGAAATATAATAGGAAAAAAAACATTACAAACTTTCATATCTGGCCCCTGAGTGATAATTAGACTGCAAAAATCCAGATATGAATACCAGAAATCGTTACCAAGCTATAAGATAAACGTAACTCGGATATTGCCGCGGTGTTTCTGATAATAACTTTGTATTTCCCACATTTAAATTTCTTGTAAAAAGTTTATTGTAAATATCAACTTCTTTTTACTGTATACCATATCAAATTAAATACCTGTTGATTCTGTTGCATAAAACCACTGTTCACTTTCTTCCACTCAGTCACCGTGCTCTGCCCCCCCTCCCTCCCCAATTATCTTCTTTACCGACTCTCCCACCTCTGGTATCTTAATCACTTGAAAATTATCTTCATTTTGTTAAAACTAATTTTTGCTTTTTTCTGATATTTTTAAACAGTAAGTATTGTTAATTCACTTCAGACTTTATTACATAGCCTATCCTCACTTTCACAATAAAATTGTTAATGTAAAATTCACTCGTAGAAAACACAAAGAGTAGTGATTGGAACCAAGGTCACATACGAGTAGGCTGTACGGTGTAACTAAAAAAGTTAATACATTGCTACACATTCTAAAAATATCAACTGGTAATTTGCAAAAATTTTTGTTACTGTGCCATTAATATTGTTGACTAATGATCGGGATAATAAAAGGTTTAGAATACGATCCCCCAAAGGGTTAAATACAACAGTTTTTACTGTAATTTTTGTTTTTCTCCAAAACATATCTGCCCTCATTTTTGGGTATTTTAAGGGAGTATTTTGTAAACTTTTGCTAAAACTGCCGATTTTTAGAGAATTTATTTAGAAAGTGTTAATGTGAGGCTGGAATATATTTCTCTCTGTTTAGCCATCATGACCAATATGCACACAATCTCAATTTCCTTGAAACTGAAACAACTATAAAATCTTACTTAGGTACTTGTCAATTACTTTGTCCACCCAGTTCATAATCCCAATCCAAATTATATATTATTAAGAGTACAAAACATTATCTAATGTTAAAAATCAAAAATATTTAAACTAAGAATTAAAAGTTATTCAATTAACAATAATTTAATTTTAAACCTTTCTTTATAGTAATATTAATTATATTTGTATTTCAGATTTCGATGACCTCTATGATGATGAAGATTTAAATTGAGGCTGAAAAAAATGATTTCTTAATTTATGTATTTAATTAAAGATATTTGTACATTTGTAATATTTAATTAAACTTAAGTCTTAAAAAAATGAAAATTTTAAAATTATTTATCCTTCTCTATATATGTATACTAGCTGACCCGTATGGCGTTGCCCGTGGTGGTTGGTATTTTCAGTCTTTTTAACATAATTGTATTCTTTTTAATTGTTCAGTCAGTGAGTGGTATTTGGCTTATATATATATATATATATAGAGAGAGAGATCTTAAATAATAAAAGTTCTATTGTCATAATAATAAAAGATCTGAAATTATGATTTTAGTAACTTTGATCCCCCCCAAACCCCTCCTAAAATTTCAAAAATTTCTCATACCCTTTCTTAGTGAGCACCTATGGCCTAGAGGAAGCTACATACCAAATTTCATTCCAATCTGTTCAGTAGTTTTGAAGAAATCGTGATTTAATAACTTTTATCCCCCCAAACCCCCCCTAAAATGGGGTTTCCGAATTTTTTTAAACCCTTTCTTAGCGAGCGCCTATGGCCCTAGAGGAAGCTACATACCAAATTTCATTCCAATCCATTCGGTAGTTTTGAAGAAATCGTGATTTAATAACTTTAATCCCCCAAACCCTCCTAAAATTTTGAATTTTTCAAACCCTTTCTTAGTAAGCACCTATGGCCCTAGAGGAAGCTACATACCAAATTTCATTCCAATCTGTTCAGTAGTTTTTGAGAAATCGTGATGAGTGAGTCAGTGAGTGAGTGAGTGGTATTTCGCTTTTATATATATAGATATATACCTGGGGTTTCCGTCTTGCAACTCTATTTGTAGTTTATCTGTACCTGTTTCGGAAACATATTCCAATCTTCAGGTTTTGTTTAATACTGAACTTACAAGTGAGCACGTCAAAATAAAGTAAATACACGTACACAAATTACGAATCAAATTTTTTATTCACCACAAATAAACTCAGTTAAATTATATTTACAAAAGTTATTTAAAACAGTAGCATTAGGCCATGTTGTCGAAGCGGCAGTCACATGTCGACTGAAAGAGTACTGCCGTTATCTCCACCATCAAGATGATTGCAGTATTATATAAAACTGTTTGATGTGAAATATATTTTTTCAAAGAAGAGTAGATTACTCTGGTGCATATTAGCTCGGACAATATGCAATATTTCATATTCTTCTAATGCGTTTATTAGTTGATTTTTGTGACACAAATGCAGTGGGATAAAATTCTCTGATAAGTTGTCATAACTATAATTTCTATCGATGCCATTTTTAAGTAGATGTTCTTGAAATCTATCCTTAAATTTTCTGTTTTGGGAATATGAATCAGTTCCCGTTATCAAGTGTCTAAAAACCAAGGAACATAAACCTAGAGGTCTAGGCCTATGTTAAAAAAACCAATGTAAAACTAAAAATACACCACTAACCTTAAATATCTACTTATACATCTCAATTTAAGCTGAAACTGAGAAGTCAAAAAAAGAAAAGGAAACCAATATGCCATACACAGAAAAACACAAACACAGTCTAGCAGCAAAACTTGTTGATAGACCGGAGTCACAACAGCAACAGCAGCTGTAATACTAATAACAGCCATCATTAATAAACTACTAGGGGCTCTGCCCCTGGACGCTTCGCGTCCCAACCCCGTCTCGGCCTTCGGCCTCAGATGGCTGCCGCTCGCAGTTGGAAAATTCACTAAAGAATCTCATTAATCTTTGGCTCGTTTGTACATAGGTTTGTAAAATTATGAAACCAGGCTTAAATATATTAGTAATTACAAGATTAATTATAATCTCAAATACATGCTTTAGAAACGTGAGAGGCTTTCATTACGATTTTAGTCCTAGTTCTACTATCTTCTGTCAAATAAAGTTTTGAAACCAGGCCTAAATATAGTAAAAATTATTGCAGGATTAACATAACCTCAATACTATGTTTCAGAAATGAGCCTGGCCTATATTACAAAATTGACTATTCGAATTTATCCATCTTTGCCAAGTTTACCTTTTTTTTGACAAAATAAATTGTTAAATCAGGCCCAATTTATTCTAATTCCAACGTGCTAAAACAGTATAAATTAGCTTGTTTTTTAACAGTAATTAAAAACTTTCCAATGAACAGCTGATAAAACAGTATAAATTGGTTTGTTTATAAACAGCTGTTTTGATCGCTTTATTTACTATTTCGTTGTTATTTTGTAACCAACATGGCAACCCATAAGACCCTATGTTAAAAATTTTCAACTTTTAAATTAGATTTTCTCAAAAAATTGCGATTTTACACGAAATACAACTATAAGGGTGTACTTAAAAATCAAAACCTCACTTAAATACAAAATTTCTTTGAATTCGTTAGAGCCGTTTTCGAGATCCGCGGCAGATACAAAGATAGATACAAGAATTGCTCATTTAAAGTAATAGGATAACTTCAAACAGAGGACATTGTGCTTCTTAAATAGATTAAATACATTTTTCAAATAGTTGGGCAATTAATATAATCCCTAGAAATACATTTTGTTGGTTTTGTTTTACTGTTTTCCTATTTTTACTCGGGTGTTTGTGAAGTAATTTATCAACTATTGTGCTGTATTCATTCCTGATTGCAATAAATATATTGTATAGTATGTAACGTTTCCTGATTGATAGGTGAGTCCATCCCTGGGTATGGTTACTAACCCAAGTAGAAATGAATTAAACATGGCTATTTTTTTGTGCCCATGGATGGTGTGAATCACCTGGAATTATTAAGTCAGTTATGGTTGGTTTTTTAGACACATTTTCTAGAAAATACTGTCCCAAATTTCACCAGGCTGTTATAGATGAAAATAAAACAAGTTTCAATAAACATAGGTCTGGAAATGCTTAGTCTTCGAATTATCCACACTTTTGTTTATTTCTAAACACTTTGTATGGAAAAGATATTGATCTCAAAATTGGTGTAAATGTGAATTTGTTTCGCAACCTTTTACTCTTAAAAGGTAACATTCTCTACTCTGTAAAAAAACCAGAACATTCTTTAGTAACTTTAAAAATGGCAGCCATTTAAAATTTTATTGTCAAATATCTCTAAAACCGATAACTTTAAAACAAAATTAAAAAACATAAAAAAATTTTTTAATTACAAACAAACCCGGTTTTTAATTTTTCCCATAGCTCTAAAGAGTTATTGCCTAAAAACACATTTTCTTGGTAGTGGTTTATATAATACACAAATTTACTGTCGAAATAAAGTCTTCTTCTTAGATTAGATTAGATTGGGGTGGATTCCTCCTTGGAGAAGGCCTCCTTACACGTCAACATTTGGTTTATTATGCTCCCTGTATCCCGCTCCTAGCACATTAGAAGCCTGTATCCCTTGTGAGGTCCAGGATTTTCTCCAGCAAGTATGTGTCTTCTTCGTCTACTGGTTGCTGGATTCCAAAGAGCCTCCTCCTTCTACGCTCCAGGATCTCGCACTCAAATATGACGTGGCTTGCTGACTCTTCTGCCTGATTACAAAGCCGACAGCGTTGGTCACCTTCAAGGATTCCCACTGTTACTAGGTGTTTCCTGAACTGGTTATGTCCAGTAATGAATTCTACAGCTCTTTTGAGTTGTAGTCGGTTTAACTTGATTAGGGATTTAGTAAGCTTGGCGTTTGGTCCCTTGATCAGTCGTTTACTCTAAATGTGCCCAGGTAATCTACACCATCTCTGGCGTTGCTCTTCCCTGGCCCAGTTTTTTACTGCACTCTTGGCCATGCTACGGCTAATGCAGCACATTGGTTCTGGCCCCATGAATGGTGTAGATGCTCCTTTCTTTGCAAGAGCATCTGCCATCTCATTTCCTGGAATGCCACGGTGTCCTGTCTTCTTCTTACTTGCACATCTTGCAGGGTGGCTAGCGACAGGGAAAACCTGGAAAAGTCAGGGAATTTTACTTTTCTGGAAAAGTCAGGGAATTTTGGTTAAGGTCAGGGAAAAATAAAATTTCTAAGAAAAATAGTTAAAAATAACTATTTACAATCATAGATTAATACAAGTTTTAATTGAGAAAATAAACATTAAAGATAAGATGAACTTCTAAATTAATCAATAAGAAAACTACGTATTCTGATACGTAAAAACAATTATCGGCAAGTTACGGGAGTGATTGTGGCAGCTTGTTCCAATGCACTTTCCGTGTTATGTCCTTGAAACCTTTCTCTAGCATGCAGTTCCTAAAAATTTTAGTTTTATTATTAAATGTTTTCGAATTTGGTTATCTTTGTATCAATTAATTAAATATTTAATTCAAATCTGTAACCAGTAGTTGGATTACAAAAACCAGTTAGTTATTTCTTTTGTTATAAAATAATAAAATATAATTTGAGTAATTCATTGTTTTATTTAATATTTATAGTCATAAATGTGTAATTTGCAAGTGCTGGTGGCTGGTGCAGTAACATAGATATTATTAAATATTTAACTGTTACAATATTACCGTGTTTAATTAAATATTTTATTAATTCCCCAAAAATTTATTTACTCACCAATATAATTTGATTGATTTACTAAAATAAAATTAGCATGGTTTTGTTTGTGCTTTTTCTAAGATTGGTCAGGGAAAAAGTTATTTGATCAGGGAATTTCAAAAGGTCATATCACTAGCCACCCTGTCTTGACAACTGATCTTCCAGCCTTATTGGAGAATGTCCTCAATGAGCGTTTTTTTCAATGGTTCATGATGGATGGGGCACTAGCTCATTTTGGTGTGGATGTTAAAACCCATGTTGGTGCCTGCAAGATCACCTAACCTTAATCCAGTGATATCTTTATGTGGGGATACCCCAAGAGCATAGTGTAGCTCCAGTAGCTTCAATTCAAGATCTCAATAAACGCATTAAGAATGGTATTGAGCGTATTCAGCAAATGCCTGGAGTTTTCCACAGAGTGCGAAAATTTACCATGACGCGCTTGGATGCATGATGCTAAACAGGGTTCGTAATGTTGAATGATTCCTTTAGTTTGTTTAAAAGTAGCACTACTAGTTTTCAATTAATTATTATTGTTTCTTGTTTCTGTATTGTTATAGACAACTAGAAATTATGTTTGTAGCCTATAACTCGGTAATTTTTTTTAGCTAAGGGAAAAATAAAAAATATGTTTTGTTTGTAATTAAAATATTCATGTTTTTTATTAGGCAGTTTGTAAGGTTAGCGGTTTTGAGGTATTAGACATTAAAATTTTTAAATAGGAGAAACACAGATTATGTTTCTAAAAATTATCAAGAGGAAATATTTATGTTAAGGAAATTGTATTTCTCTGTAGACTTGGAGGTATTGAGTATGGTTTATTTTTAACACATCCAAAGCTACATTATTGGACCATTGTTTCGGGAAATGATACGCCTACAAAAGTTTTAATAACTGAAGAGGGCCATTTTGAGTGGGACCAATGGCCCATTGTAAACATTTATTTAAAAGTTTAGATATTCGGACGCTTTCAACAATATACATTATAGAGTGTTTAATTCTATACAAAAAATGTAACCTATTTTCAGTCTTAACACCTCAGTTTATGGACACGGGAGTAGAAATAGACTGTATCATTGATCTAATTAGTGTCACTATCAGGAAACCATGAGACATTTTGAGAATAACTCAGTTAGGTTCTACAACCACCTTCTTGGTAAAAAAAAGTTTACTGCATAATAAGTTTTTCGAATTCTCGCATTTGATTGGAGGTGATCAGATATAGTATATTTTGTTGTGTAAATATAGGGGTGTTAGGGTTATTATTACTTACCCTAACGTAGCCTCTACGTTTTCTTAGGGTTCAGTGATTACACAATGTTCTTTTAACACCACGTAATGTTAATTACTATGTTTATTCTTTTACATTTATTGGTGCCTCTACAAGATGAGCGGTCCTATTACTTCTTATCACATATATTATTTCTCAAGGTCATTTTTTTGTCGGTACGCCATAACTTCCTTAATACATCATCAAATTACATGAATGAGGCATCATTTTAAAGCTTTCGTTAACCGCTACACCGAAAAATATACAAAATACAATTATACGAAAAAAAAAAAAAAAGAAATAATGAATTCGAAAGTAGCAGTGATGTAAGATCAAGTAAGTTGTAGGGATATTTTCCTGGCGTTGGCAACACTGATGATAACAATACCCAGCTGAAGAGTACCAGTGGTGTGTACTTTAATTAAGTGGGATTTAAGTAAATTAGAATGCGAATGCTTCGCACGGGTCAGCTAGTTACAATTTAAACGTACAAAGATAACCTGTACAACTTTTATTAATTCTAATTATACTCAACTAATTAAATCAAAAGGACGAGCACTCTAAACATCAGTACTATCAAACACAATTATATAAAACAACTGGCTGTACCTTCAGATTATCACCTCACTGCAATTATAGTGAATGGTTATAAATTCGGTTTGCTCACCTTGCTATCGCATCGTACCAAGGTAAGGATCTCCGAGGAGCTTCTTGATGGCCGGATGGACAGAGTTTTCGCTGTCCTCGACTGTCTCAAGAGAAAAGCACTGACCCTGTTTTTAGGTCAGAGGGGCTTATATATATAATATCGCTGGTTACTAAACTGTACAGCTAATTAGAATTCCGCTGGTCTCAGTTGTTGACACTTTTTGGTATGTTTCACAATAGCTTCTTCTTTCGGTGTTCTTGTCTTGGGACTTATTAATTTTACATGGTTATTCCTTTATTTTACAATTGTTTCCTAATAGGCTAATAGTAACAAGTAGAGTCCCGCTAATCCGAACTAATTGGGACCCAACACTGTTCAGATTAGCGGGAATTCGGAATAGGCGGATTTCATAAATAATATCAACGTATTGACATGTTAATGGGTAAATAATGTGCGGGGACATCTGCTAATGGCAGCTCTGTACAGCGTTGATCGGCTTGTGAACAGGTTCAGTGTAAGTCTGAAAAAAAATGCATTTCCTTCGATGACTCATAGCGCTGAGACATTACCTACCCCTCTCCCTCCTGCATTTCAAACATATTTATGAATCATTGCGCTGAACACTAGTCTAGTCGTATCTAGTTCAGTGTTTACTCTAGGGGAGTTTGATAAACTGTGTCCGCTTATTACAAATTTATCGATGCAAACAGACCGAGTTGGAGGAAAGAGAGGAATGCTCAAACTGAAATCATATCACACACAGACGCGGCAAATGCTCTTGACCTCGCCCTACGCTATGTCAAACAACACACTTCATCAACACCAAATTAATGATGTTAAGTTCTTGCGGCGATGGCGGAACATTGCAACCTCAAGTCGATTCATTACTCTTTGACAGAAAAAAAATCACTGACATTACTTCTTAAAAGTGTGTGTAAATTAGGAATGCTTTGTGTTTAGCAGTGATTAAAAATTATTCTACAAATTGTATAAATGGAGCCGACATGTACTGTAAGTAACCAGCTTTCATTCCTATTTCGTTTCAGGCGCTTTCATCAAGATTAGGCTCTATGTATGTCTCTATTTAACTATTTTATGTAACAATAAATGTACGTTTTTTCTCGAACGTCTTTTTTATTTCTCCTGTTTTTTAAGTTTAAAAAATCGGTATTTTTTCTGAACTCTGTTTGGAATAGGCGAATTTTCGGGATTCTACTGTATAATAAATCTAATAATGCCACTGATCATTTGTTTACACAACTATTTCTAACAGTGTATATGTTTTTCACAATAATCATTTTTGAAAAATATGTTTCTGTCAATTGTTTGTCCGCTGGTGGGAATTTGCTGTGTTCGCTGTCCAGTAATGTTACATATTTGTTATTGCGTACCTAGTATTATTGTGTTTGTGGTTGTACAATAGTATGATTGTCAATTAGATGTATTGGATTAATGGTGTTATTTCTATTTATTTTAACTGTTAATAGTAAAAAAATTTATAATCCAAGAGTCTTTGTACAAAATATTTATATAAGTAACTTGTATGTTTGAATTCTTTAGTTGATTAATGGGTACTGTTTAATTGACGTATGTTTTGACAGTAAAGAATGATTTCATACATTATTTATCTTCTTCAATCCAGTCATTACTCCCGCCAGGTTCCCCTATTTTCTGTTGCCACTAACCAGTTGTTCAACTCTAAAATTGACAAGTCATTGGCTCTTACACCATGCTCCCAAATTACCACACATCTAATCCTGGGTCTGCCGATTCTTCACCTAAATATATGGACCTATAAGACTTTAGTGACATTCTGAGTCACTAAGCACAATATAGGAAAAAAGTTAATTTTGTATGTCTGTTTTTATTTGAACATAATACGTTTCATTTTCATACCCATGGTTTCCTGGTAAATGTTGGTAAGGGTACTTATTTGTAACGCTAATGAAACTGGTACAAATCTCCTATTTGCGGAGGGTTTTGTGACCTGCTATTGGAAAACACTGCACCTAAGGTCCTGTGTGCCCATGCATGTCCAGGCAGCAGCTCACATCAAACACAAAGGGTGCTTTGCGCTAAATAAAGTAGAATTTGAGCAGGGGCGTAGCCGGGAGTTGGATGTATCCTCCTCGAAAATTCCAGAATATAAAATATCAACAAACCCCAGATAAGTCAGTTAAAGAAATTGAAACCTTTAACTGGGTAGCTTTTTAATTCAGCTACAGGAATACACGCTTTGTTAAAGTGTATTTGTTGTTAGAACTCGTCCTACTAGGTAATTTCTTCCAAGAAATGAATGATAGGTTCCTGACTCACAAAGATGCATTGGAAAAAACATATGCTATTTACATTAAAAAATGCTTAAAGCTACACGATGAAAGTATGAAGTTGTGTTGCAATGTTCTTTCAAAACAATGGCCCAACGACATATGTGATCCTTTCCAGCTTGAAGATGAGATGGTATATGTGGAGAAGAACTTGGAGTAATAATAAGGAGTCTGATTTAAGGCGATTTACCACAAGACTTTGTTGTATCTTCCATGGATAAGTGCGATTGGCAGATGTTCCCTACAGTTTTTAATGTGTGTGAGTAGCGGCAACGTTACCAAGAACTACAGCAACCCCCAGGTAATTTTCAACCCTTCGGCGAAAACATATTTACCTAGCACAACGACCCAAAGTCGACTTCATGGACTTTCACATTTGTCTGTACACAGAGAAATAGAAGTCATCCCTGATAGTGTCTTGATATGGCAAAGAAGCAAAGAAAACTTAAAATCGGCCTTAAGTGCAAGAGTGTAAGCATATGATTACTTTGTTCTTTCCACTAAAATATGTATTGCAGAGTCAGTAATTCTGAACAAATAAATAATGCTTGCATCGTTGCAGGGAAATGTAAAGAGTTTTTAATTGTTTTCTTTCATTGTTTGAATAAATTAAACCAAACTTTGACATTAAATATTTTATAACTTTTGGTGGCCCTATAGATGCAGCAGTGTGAAAATTATCACATATGCCCAAACACTTTTTTATTTTTGCAATTACCCAACAAAACTGGTGTTTTAACCGTTCAAACTTTTAAACTCGGACCTCTTGGGAGTCAGCCTATGAAATCAACCTATCCCCGGAAATTTATTTATGGCTACGCCACTGGCTTTGGGTACCTTTCTCTCGTATGTAGCTGGTGTTATGTCAAAGATATTTCTGCTTCATAAATGGGAGGGCATCATACAACATGTAATAAAGTTGTTCTTCAACAATTGTTTGTTCTCTAATCCCATCAGGTGGAGGTGTATCTTCAGATAGTTGGTATCCAACCACTAGACCGAGCAGCAACCTTACTTCCGGCCTCCCAAAATTCAGCAATATTCTGCTTAGGCTAGGTACATTTTTTAATCCCACAGCTATTTAGTTTTATGTTAAAAGGCTATGGGTGGTGGTCGATATTTTATAGTATTGACGTCGATCCAGCCCATAAATGAAGTCGTGTGCCTGTCTCCGACTTCTCACCATCTCTGTAAGTGTTATGATTGATCATTTTATCTTACACTTTCTTTCCCTTAGCCTCTTGATATTCCTATCATCAACTCCGTGGCCACGGGTGTAGTTCAAGTCCCCTTCTTGCGAGTTTATCGTCTGTTCCATTCCCTTCTACTCCTTCATGTCCATTAGAAAAAATATTTTTTGGTATTTTATTTCAATAAATATATATGTATTACTAGATAGAAGAAACCATTATTTATTTAAATATCCTAGACTGATATGCATTAATAGGCTTTTGTAGAGAATAAAAATATCACATGGCTTTAGTCATTGTGTAGGATCCGCATGGAGGGGAGTGTGAACATGTTTACGAGCCTCTTTTTAGCCCTTACTTATTAACTTACTGTATTCTATGTTTGTTTATAAGTATAATACAATGGTCAATCTCTCTCAAATTACCTTTGGCCAAGAGTATTGCCTTAACTGAAATTGTACTTGCCATGTTTAAAAGAGATTTAGTTAGGACTGCATATGTAAGTACCGGTATGTAAAGTTTTTTTTTTAAATATGTAATGTTTAGGAAATACACAAAACAGCTGAGTCCTGAAGCAAAAATATTAGTGCTTGTTCAATTAAAAAATAATTTACTGTTAATTTTATATCAAATTGATTATTTAAATTTAAAAAAAATGTTTAAACTGTTCTCACTTAAGTGTTTTTATTGTTTATTTGGAATTATTTTCAAATGTTTATAATTTTTTAATGCTTTGTGGTTATATTAAATATATTTTTATTAAATTATAAAAATTTGTATTATATTATTACATTTTATTTTCTCTTGTACATAAAAAGTGGCATTTAGAAGTCTTGCAGGGAGTCTACAATTTGTAGGTCTAGCTTGCTATTGTATATTTTTACAATTTGTTATATTGACCATATTTCATTGCTGTTAAACTACATATTTAAACTTTTTAAGGAATTCTTTAAGACAATACTAAAAATAAATTTAAAACAGATTTTTTTAACATACATTAAAAGTCCATGGAATATTCTTAACTTTATTGAACAAAAATTTAACGAATTTACTTATAAAAATGTGTAATTTGCTTCAATAAATGGAAAATTGGTCGTTACATTTGTGTTATTACAGAGGGGTTTTTACAAGATACTTAAAATTATATTTACATCTGTATTTAATAGAAATAATATACTTAAGTAAAAAACTTAATGTTAGCTACACAAGTTATTTTCTATTTCAAATGCCATAGATTGATGAATGTTCAGTTGTTGATCCAGGCACTTTGGGGACGTTTCCTTTACATTGAAAATCTTTTGCGCTTCTGCCAAAATGCTACATAACTCTTCCCATATTATCTGTAATCATTATCAATACATAAAATATTAATACTTGAATGAAATGTTATTTCAATTTTATATAGGTACTTACAATTACTTAATATTAGTTTTGTTTAAATAGGCCTGAAAAACTGATACATATAGTTCCATTTCTTTGTATTACTGTATTACCAAATTATTTACTCACAAACTATTAGAAATGGTCACTGTTACCTTTTTAAATTTTCTGTTATTTCTTGACCTCTTTAGTTTCTCACATAATGTACAGTGGAGCTCCAGGAGAACAAGTCCTGAAATTAATTCAATTGAATTTTATTTATTGTTCCTTTTAAAAAAATTCTGTAACTAGTATTTACATAGAAATATAAAATGAAAGAAACAATCCTTAATAATTCCGAGGTTAAAACCTGTTTGGGATGAACAACTTTAAATAATAAACTTAAATATACTGGAAGGGAGTTTTAAGAATACACAAGGAAAAAATCTGGCCGGCATGCTCGAAGTGTGTCGTGTGTTTTTTATTTATTAATGTTGGGCATGTGTTGTTTTATTTAATGTTAGGTGTGATTTTTGTATTTGTGTTTCTTGTGACTTGACAATGGAAGCATAGAGTAAGCTTCCGAAACCGGTCGTCGCTAATTAAAGGACACAGAACTGTTGACGGTACGTAAGGTATGTAACCTAGCTTAATATTTATTCAAGCTAAAAAGTTATTTTACCTTTAGAGCGACAATAACCGATCTGTAGACAGTTCATGGTTTTCAGTACGTCTCTACATAAACTCTCCTTTAAATCTAAAACTTCATCAGACAGTTCTGAAAAACAAAACAAACAAAAATTACAAATGGAAAATGACTCGCAGAGGGCTAAAATATTATATTAGGCATGTACTGGTTAAATGCGTAAATTGGAAAATTCCCTTAGAAAATATTTTGTTTAGATCTTACATTATACTATCCTTTTTTAGATACAATCAATATTAAACTGTTACAATTTATAACTTTTAAAAGATTTGTAACACTGGTTGTTAGATCCCTTGTACACTTAATTTTAAAATGTATTCATTTTTATAGATTTAATAACTAGGGGACACCACTATACCCTGGGCTGGCACAAATTATTGTAAGCTAAATAATTTAACGTATATTTTAGAACATCCATGTGTGTACAATTGAGGGTATCAGCAAAACAACTCCTATTAGTTGGACGAGTGTTGAACGAAAGGAACACAGCGTAGCAAATAATTTATTTGCATTACCAATTAAGTTGGGCGCATTTTTACTGTTCTTTTGTTCGATAGTTTTTGACGGTTATACCACTCCATAGGAAATTAAACGGACAGTAAATAACTACCTTTGACGTTCTTTATCAAAATTAACGGTTTTTTAGTTGTTCTCATTTAAAATGTTTAAATTTCCGCCATTTTGAAACACATTATTGGAAGTAGTTGACTATTTTTGTCAAACTAAGTCTTTTATTTGGTGAGTAGCTGGCAAAATTGCAACTCAATCGATTAAGTCGTAGAGATATAAATTATTGAGTACAAAAACAAAATGGCGGATATCTGGTAAAAATAAGTGTTTCCAGACGTATGTTTATATGAACTCTAGTTTCAACAGCGGAACATGCTCTGAAAGTTTTTTCGTGAGACACCCTGCAAACTTATGAGAGGTCTACACATGAAAAGTATGATACTTAGATTACTTCTGAAACACCATCTTTAGGCAAAAGGTCATAGATATATTTTTACAGTTTACCTTCCCAAGTGAATCCTTTGACATGGCCAAGTTTTTTGATCGCTTCTAATTTCAACGTGATAGCTATTTGACTACTATTCTGTATGATTTCGTTTTCAGTAAGGAATGTTTTGACCGAAGTCGGTTGTGAAAGGTCCATCCTAGACATCACAACTGACTGTGCCACGTGAAGGTATGTCACCTGTTTGGATGTGAGTATTTGGGCGCAACAGGAACAACTCCAGGAAGACTGTGGACTTAATGGGGCTATCGGTAGCATGATTCCACTTCCTAGAGGACATGTTAGTGCTGATAGATTCGCTCCAAACTCCTAAATCAAAATTTAGCAATTAATTTTTTATATTAACATACTTTGAAATTATATAATTATATTCATGGTATATTTTAACCATGAAACATAAGAATCTACGTTTATATTGAAACCTCAAACTGCTTATTTGAATTTGATTAATTTTTACTCATGGTTCAGGCATAGGAGTCTTGCCCAGTGATTGAAAAAGCTTTGAGAAAATACGTGTAACCAATATCGTCCAAATCCATAGTTTTCGGAGTCGACGAGATTAAAAGTGAATATAAAAAATGCCCTTTGCACGAAGGTAGTCTCTTTGGGAAGGGGTTGATATGTTAAAAAAACGACCTATATTAGTGACGACACCATTGTTTTCAGGGTACTGGAAGACATTCAGGTAATTCTTAATCCTATGGGAAGGCGTGGGAAAAATTGACTTGTAAAACAAATCGAAAACAATTTATATTAGTGTCAAATCAATAACTGATATAACACTCCAAACATTTTTAACCTTATGGGAAAGAGTGGCATGTAAACGTAATCGAAAACCTATCTATAAATGGATTTATTAGACGGCGACCTATTTTGATTACTTGTGCGAGAGAGAAGGAGATAGTGGCGAGGGAGGGTATTCCAACCCCTCACACCACCACTTTCCCTTAATGTGGCAAATTAAGCAGAGCACAGCCGGTATGTCGATGGTGGTGGGGGACCTTCAACTACCTTCCCTACATGCGCCAGATTTTTTACACAGGTCGCCGTTAAATAAATCTATAAGTGAAAATTCCATAATTTTAGAGGTCTCAGAGTTTTGTTCTAGGGTTGGGGTGACATGTAAAACTAATATAAAAAGACCGATGACGCCAAATCCATAGTTTTCGAGATAAAAACTGACATTTTTTATAGACTATTTGTTTGCCTTGGACTGTTTATATATTGTAATGAAATTACCTTCAAAATTGTCTTCAGTCCTGTGAATGTAGCACTAGCTACAGCGCTGTTTCGCCGATCACTGTCGGCTTCGTCAGGCTTGTATTAACACATAAAACACGAACTCGAACAACACACAACACTAACACACACAAAATCGGAGAATAACTCCTCGTTAATATAATATAATAAATATGTTTGTGGCCACATCACATACGTTGTACTTGTCCGACTGCAGTCGGAAAACGGATATTTCCACAAAAATCTCAACATCGATTTTTTTTGCGATCACTATACTTTCTCTATACTATAGTATAGTGAGAAAGTAAAAGGATATTGTTTGAATTAATTTTGCAAAAAACGTTCAACTTAATTTAACATTAAAATTCCCCCTTTTCACCCAATGAAAGATGTCCGACTGCCAGTGAAAGATGCTCGACTTATAGGTCGACTTATTAGGTTTACTTCAAAGATCCTTCCGACTCCGTGAATTACTTCTGTGTATACTAATTGCCTAAGGCATTAATTGAAGGGGCTATAACTTTATTATTAGCGAATTTCCATAGGAAAAATGAGCTATTGCAATGGCCCTTATGGTAAGACCCAAGTCAAGAGTAGCAAATGAGCACCGATCATGGTCCCCAGAACACGTTTTGGGGTGTCATTAAAATTGATATATATGTATATACGTATATGTATATGTATATATGTGTTCGCACTCTAGCGGCCGCATTTTAAGTCCGATTTGGTCCAAATTTGGTAGAAGTGTTGGTTGTCTATGTCGCTCGGACGAGTTCGTTAGCCAAAAAAATCCAACAACCGGAAGTACGTTTTTTGACCGGAAGTAACTATTTCTTTAAGATTTTTACTACGATAATGAAATTTTTTTAGAGGTTTTTCTTAAAATATAAATGTAGGATATTATTCTGCACATTTTGGTTTATTATGCGACCTTATAGCTCACTTGGTTCCCCCAAAATCGATTAAAACGCAAAATACCATAAAAGTACCCGGTTCGAAGCCAAGTGGTGCAAACTCGCGAGGCCACTAGGCGCAAACAAATTCTACTAATATATTCCGTACACAAAGACAGCTGTTCAACGCCTTCGTGAGTGGACCTATTTCCCAAATTGTTAGTTGAAACATTAAAACATAGGCATTACAACGGAATATTTTCGTTGTAAGGTAAGAAATGTGAAATTTTATAATTGTGTATAAAACTCTACATTTTTCAAAC